>PVIC010027472.1:0-23845 GCA_004025085.1 Thryonomys swinderianus
CCCTCCCGCCGCTCCCCGCGCTGCCAACTCAGTGCCAGCCAGCACAGGTGTCTCCTCTCTAGATGCCCCCAGTGCTCCGCCTCCCAGGATCCTGGAGCCCCTCCAGCCTTGCCTCTGCTGCCCCAGGGCCTTTGCACCCAGCATGCCTGTGACTCTTCCGCCTTGCATCACAGCCTTCAGCATGCCTCGGCCCCAGCGTCTCCTTCGGGACTTCCTGGCTTCTCCTTCTGCGTGAAGTTGAACATGTTACCACGTGACACAGGGATTTACTGGTCTCTTGTGCTTCTGTCCACGGTGGAGCATAAACTGTACCTGGAAAGGATGATGGCCATGCCGTCTGCTCTATAAACTTGATAACGTCTGTGTGAAGTAGGAATGTGCTTTGGGCTCCGCAGGCAGAGGGAAGAAGGGCATTTTGGGGACAATTGCTTGAAGGTCATGTGAAAGAAACCAGTGTGGCCACCAGCAGGGAGAACACACTTCTCTGCGACCACTCAAAATTGGGCCCTTAAGGAATTTGCTTTGCACCCCTGATTCAAGGCGGCTTGTTTGCAATTCTTGGTAAAAAACAACTTTCGAAAGGCAGAAAAAAAATGGTTGAAATCTCCTCGACATTTTCCTTCAAACAAAAAGAGACACAAAAGGCTTAGTCCCTTTGGTCCCATTCCCACTCATTCCGCTGACTGCTCTGCGATTCACAGAGGAGTTTGGGAAATTTCTCCCGCTCTTCGACGTAATTCTTGACCTCACAGGTAATAGCTTGTACAAATTATTTCTAAATCTCCTTGTTGGCCTGAAAAGCTAAGGCAGCCAAACCCCCGTGATTCGGAACTTTATGACTGTGCTTGTGTTTGATGTGGATTTGTGGTTTAAGGAGGTGGTTTTTCAAAGCACTTTGGGCTGAGGCTTTTTGCAGTGTGCACAAAGGAACTGGCACTGGAGCTGCCAGGGTGCCAGTGTCTGCGTGATAAACATTCATGTCCTTTCTCTCTGCCTGGTGAACAGGAATAAAGGGCGCAGCCGGATGGTGCCGGCCAGCTCTCGGTGCTGCCACGGGAACCGACAGGCGGAGTCCCAAGCAGTTCAGGGCCGGCTGAGCCAAGCTGAGAACAGAGAGGTTCATGTGAACTTGGGAAGGCGATTTCCATCACGGGGTCACAGGGGACTGAGAAACGCTGCTGGAAAAGATGTAGGCCAGGTCTTGGGCTAAGCTGCCTGTGTCAGCACGGGGCTGGCCGGATTCTGGGTGCCCGGGCCTCACGCTCAGCCCCGCCTGGCAGGTCGGTGGTGAGGAGGACCAGGGAGGCCCTTCCTTCCCAGTCGGGGCAGGACAGTCCCGGGCCCGTGGTTACGCAACCCGTGTGAACATCTCTGGAATCTACTCTCGGGATCCTCATTGAAATTCAGGAAGCGATGGCTTCCCTGGCCTAAGTGCCGTTTCGTTGAGCTTTCTTTCCGTTTGTGAATAGTTCTCGCTGGAAGCCCCTCAGCCAGAGCCCGGCGCTCCGGAGGGCCTGCGGACGGCATCGGAGGTGAGCACGCGGGCGTGCAGCCCCAGGCTGGGTGACTTTGGGTAGGCGGTGGGAGCCTGGGAGGCCTGGGGGTCAGGCAGGAAGTCGCCGATGGAGGCTGAGACGTCTTGCGCGAGGGGCCCACGTAAACCCGAACTCAGCCTTGAGTTCAGACACTCGGCTCTGCCTTCCCAAGGAAGGTTTTATTTCTTTTCAGAGTTAAGTGCTTATTTTTCTTGTTAGGTTCCCGTCACTTCCATGTGACCAATTTATCTTTGGTTTAAAAAAAAAAAAAAGTATTTCTCGAAAGCAACTCATCACAATGGGGAGATTTCGGCCGTGAAAGTCAATGATGGTTTGGGGGACCCTTGAGTGAGGGGTGGTTTGACTTGAGCCCGGCACCCCCCCAGGGGCCCCACTGCGGCGGTCCTGTCCCCAGTGCCATGACGCGAGATGGGCAGTTCAGGGAGGACCTGGGCTATGACCGGATGCCCACGCTGGAGCGGGGCCGGCAGGACGCGGGCCGGCAGGACGCGGGGGCCTTCAGCGCGGACACGAAGCCCAAGGACCTCCACCTGTCCGAGAGGCTGCCCCCGTGCCTCAGCTACAAGACGTGGGTCTTCTCCGTGCTGATGGGGGTGAGTGCCCGCCTGCCCCGGGCAGCGCCCTCCTGGGTGGGACGGGCGAGCTCGCGGATGTGCCTCCATGTCTCTGGAGTTAATTCTCTGACCAGCATCCTTCCCGTGGGCCTGCAGGTGGCTCTGCCACCCCAGAGAGGACGGTCCAGAGCCGGCTTGAGCCCGCAGGGCCAGCGCGGGCCACGGTGGCCGCCACGACCTTTGACCGCCAAGGGCCGTAGGGCCCCCGGCACGGTCCGCAGGGGTGTGTGGGGTGGTAGAGCTCCCGCCAGGGTCCGCCTGCCCTTCCACTGCCACCCGCAGAGCTGCCTCCTGGTGACCTCGGGCTTCTCGCTGTACCTGGGCAACGTGTTCCCCTCCGAGATGGACTACCTGCGCTGCGCCGCCGCCTCCGTAAGCCCCGCCCCTTGCGCCCCCGCCGGCCCAGACCCAGCTTCCCTACTGTGGCCTTGACTTCCCCTGTTTGGGGTTTGGGGTTTCTGTCCATTGTTCCTCGTTCAGAAATCTGTCCGGTGATGTTAGTTTCCAGCAGAGTTTCGTCCGCGTTTTGCTTTGCGGAAGTCCCTGTCCCGCAGCCGCCTCCTGCCCTGGCTGAGCGAATCGGCAGGCTCTGCCCTCAGGACCAGCTCCAGGACGGCGCGAGCCGGCTGTGCCGCGCCCGACCAGCCGCTGCCAGTGTCCTAGCGCAGGACAGCCCTGTGGGTCGCAGTGGGCCCTGGCCTCGGGCCTAAGCAGCCTCTCACCAGGGCCCTCGCTCTGACCCAGCCGCCGTCTGCTGTCTTGGTTCTGACGCTGGCGCTCCGTCTCCGCCCCAGCCCCGGCCTGTCTTCCGCCGTCCAGTGCCGTGTGCAGACGGCTCTAGGGCGTTCTGACCTCTGAGCCCTCAGGTCTGGGGTCCCTTTGCCCTCAGGAGTGTCGTCACGGCCCGTATCCCTGCCCTCCCACTCTCGACACCCCTCCACTGGCCCTCGAGGTCACGGTGGCGTTAGGAGCGCAAGGCTCTGGCTCTCCGCACACTCCTCCTCCTCTTCCTTCCGCACCACTGTCCGGCTGAGACATTTTGGTCTGTGTGGCCGCAGCACATTCTGAGCTGCGTGTGGTGGCACTCGCAATTTAGCCCCTGTCTCAAAATGAAAAATTAAGCAGGGCTGGGGATGGGGCTCAGAGTAAGACCCTGGGTTCAGTCCCCAGCACCCTCCCCACCGTAATCAATCAGTCGATCGATTGACATCCTGGCTTTCAAGCATATCCAGCTAGAGGCTATTCTCAAAATAAATGATTTTGAGATACCTGGAGACCACTGATGTCAAGCAGAACCCTGGCATCAAGCAGCTGGCAAACACTTGCCAGCATGACTCAGATGCTTCCGGAGGCTTGAGTGATCAGATGACTATTTTGTGGGAAGGGGGCAAGCGCTTTCCTGGCAAGTGCTCCATCACCACGCTGTGCCTGACCCTGCAGGGCAGTGTTTTGGGGTTGCCCCTGGGACGGGTGCCATGCTGGGAACCGCGGCTCACTGGGCTCTGCTTTCTCGCAGTGTCTCCCCTCCGCAATTGTGATGTTTGCCGTTTCCAGAAGCAACATCAGCGCGGTGAGTACGGCCTCCCTCAGAAAGGAAGTCCTGCGCAGGGCAGGGAGGCGAGCGCCCCTCTGGGCTGGCAGGTCCCAACGCAGGGCTCCCTGCCCGCTCCCAGGCCCCGGGGACAGCCTCAGGATTTTCAGAGACCTGGAATTCTGCAGACCTCTTCTTTCCTCCTCTATCTACGCAGAGAAGGAAAGCCCTCCCTCTGTGCCTTTCAGATTCCCAACTTTCAGATACTGTTTGTTTCCACTTTCGCCATCACCACTACCTGCTTGATCTGGTTTGGATGCAAACTCATTCTGAACCCATCGGCAATAAACGTGAGTCACTGGGCTGGCATGGGTGGCATGTGGCTTTGCTGTGTCCTGCGAGGACGTGGTGTGCTCAGGCTCTGCTCACATCCGGGGATGGCAGGGATATTGCTGGCTAATGTGGAAATGGCCAGTGAATCTTGTGGACATTGTTAGGTTTGACCAGAACTGAGGATTTTGTTAATATTCCTAAAGAAAAACATTGTCTCTATTGAATGAATTCATTCATTCTGGAGGCAGATTTATTGGTAAGCAATACTTTAACATCTCTTCCACAGCAGCTCGTAAGGATTATCAGTCACAGGGCTGAGCATGTGACTCAGCAGTAGAGGACTTGCCCCTGCCAAACCCTGGCTCAAACTCAAGGACCGAATAAAAGGAAAAACCCTTGTTTCCTCAGATCTGTGGTGCTCCAGATTGTAAGACGCAGGTATTCTGTGTGCTACTACAAAAAGTGGGAAGACATAGCCATCCAAAGGACTTCCTCACCAGTCTTAGGAGAGGAGAGACAGGAAGTTTGAGGGCTCCTGCGGAGCACACTCACCTGCCTGCAGAGAGAGAGACCCGCCCGGTTACCTGACGCCGCAGTGATGAAGAGCAGGGGGCCAAGGTGCTGGGTGTGAAAGTCAGTGTGAAACTTTCATTGTACCGACAACAACAACAACAACAACAACAACACCCCTGAAAATGCCCAAAGTGCAGATTCCACTCTGTAGAGCTACGCGTTGAGTTCAGACTGTGCAGTAGAATGCGGGACAAGAGCCGCCCGCTTTTCTCCCCTGCACCTCGTCCGGGCGCGTGGTTCCTGTCAGGTTCCCAACCACAGCGGGCACCCACGTCTCACTGGTGGGTGGCACACAGACCCGCCACCTGGCACCGCTCCCGTACTGGCCAATAGGGCCATGTTTTCTTGCGGTCTCTGGTCCTCTCCGTAGCTGTGTCCCTTCGCCAGAGCACGGGTCCGCCCTCCCCACACCCCAGCCTGGCCCTGGGCTTGCCCCAGCTCCTCCGCCTTGGTGTCTCTGAGCCCCACCGATGCCCATGAGAGGGAGACAAGGCTGACGATGAGCTGTTCCCTCCGCATCTCCTCGGCACAGGCTTCTGCTTCCTCCTATCTGCCAGGGGCTACGCTGGGCTTGCTTCCCGCCGCCTGTTTGGAAAGCTGGGTCATTGCCTCTTGCTAGCCGTGAGCAGCAAGGCTTGTGTCGGGTGTGAACTCACTTCTGTTTGGGAGAAGCCCCCGGGGCTCACAGCCTATCTTCACACAGCACTTGCTCTAGGGGGGTCCGTGGGATCCCCCCGCGGCCCAAGAAAGTGCTTCCACTACTTTGCATTCCATTTCAGACTTGATCCTCTTACATATTCAAAATCTATTTGGGGGCAAGTTTGCTAAGTTCTTGCACAAAAGCAGCTGGAGTTTCGTCACGATTATTTTAAGTCTGTAAGAAAATTTGGGGGGAATCGACACCCTTACCGTGTTCCCTCATCCCACCCAGCTCCACAGACTCATGGCAGACAGGACGTTGCAGGCGAACTGGCCGTTCACCAGCTCTGCCCCTTGGGGTGGGCAGGGCAGCGGCTGGCCGTCCTCCTGGCACAGCTCCTCCAGCAGCCAGTCTCCGCTCAGCGGCTCGGTGGTGCTGCCTGACATCCTCAGGCCCCGGGAAGGGTGTCTGCCGACTCCCTGCTCCCAGGCACCCCTGCCTCCTGCCTCAGTCTTTCCCAAATCACCCTGTGCCTCCATCTCGTGACTCCTTGGAGCGTCCTAGGTCTCGTCAGGCCCGGATGGTCCAGGTAGTGGGGGCATTTTAAAAGACTATCCATTTATTACCGGTTTCTAGTATTACTACATTCTGAGCAGAATACCCACTATAGAGTGCATCAATTCTTTGGAATTCAGAGCTGATTTGTCGAGTTTTCCTTTTTTTTTTTTTCCTGGTACTGGGAATTGAACTCTGAACCTTGTGTTTGTCAGGCAGCTCAGCACCACTGAGCTACGTCCCTGGCCCTTCAAGGATGGTCTGTGACCCTAACAGATGATCAGTTCTATTAGTGTCCCATACCTGCCATGCAAGAGAGTCTCTGGTTAATTTTACATGGAGAGTTCTGTAGATAAACGGATTTGTATTTCTTTTAAAATGTGGCTCACTGCTGTCTAGTCTGGTGAGTATAGCACAGCGGAAGACACCAGCCGTAGGACAGACAGGTGACTGCTCACAGATCCTGCGGAGGGGCGCCCCATGCCACACGGGGCACGCAGGAAAGGACAGGCAGAGGGAGGAGCCGCGAGGTGTCCAGGCAGCTCCATGGGGCTCCCCAGGAACTGCAGAGGTGCAGGCCAGGGGCTCACCCTCGGCTGGCCCGCAGGCCCTCGGCAGGGGTGGGCACTGGCGTCCTTGGCTGACTGCGTAGCCCCAGGAGATTGCCTTATGTATTGATTTATTTGCGGTGCTGGGGATCAAGGCCAGGGCCTGTGTGTGCAGGTAAGTGCTCCGTGGCCCTGTGTGGCGGTGTGAGTGTGAACGAGTGTGCCGCCTGTGCACCTGCCGCACGTCAGGAGCCTGAATGACTCCGTTGCCCTCCCAAGCCCTGTGTGGGGAGGGGTTGCAAACCCGAGTTCAGGCTTTTGGGAACAGCGAGGGGCAGACGGACGCAGCCAGGGGCGGAGCGCACCCACAGACCACCTCCTCTCACCTCTGCGCGAGCAGGGGCCCAGCCCAGCAGCCCCCAGCCAGGCATGGCCCCGCGCATGCTCAGGAGGAGCCGTGGCCTGCAGGGGCGGGGCTTCCAGGGGGATGCTGAGCCTCGCTCCCCACTCCCCGCGCAGATAAACTTCAACCTCATCCTGCTGCTCCTGCTGGAGCTTCTCATGGCGGCCACTGTCATCATCTCCGCGCGCTCCAGTGAGGAGGCCTGTGCCAAGAAGAAGGTGGGCGGCTCACGGGATCCCCATGTGCATCTCAGGCCACGTGGGGGGGGCTGGCATGGCACGGGCCCTGGGTAGGGAGCCATCCCGCCTCTCTCCATATGGCCCAGCTTCCCAGGGAGAGGCGGAATCTGCTAAGCCCGTCTGTAGTCCGCCTGTGATCTGCCCTCCCTCGCAGGCGGTCGGGCACTGCCACCCAGCGGAAGCCCAGTGCCCCGCTCGCCAGCTCACCGTGACTGTCTCTCCAGGGCTCTGTCGCTGACAGCACCCATGTTTTGGATGAAGTCACATTTCCTGCTCGGGTCCTGAAGTCCTACTCTGTAAGAATAACTTCCCTTTCTTTTATCTTATCTTACCAGGAATGTGTGTGTGTGTGTGTGTGTGCGTGCGTGCGTGCGCGCGCACGCGCGCGCGCGCACACTAAGTCCCTGCAGGCATCAAGAGGGCCAAGGTGGTGTAGACCACAGGTGTGAGACCCCGGCCTCACTGGCAAAAGGAACTCAAGCCCGTTTTCAGTGCTCTTGACTAGACACCTTCCTTGCTCTAAAAGGCTCCAGCGTGCTAGTGCTTGTGTCTGCAGAGTTCCCGGATTTGCCGAGCGGTCCACATGCCGCACAGACAGGGCCGGCCCCATGGGGCACACGCAGGAGTGTCCTGGCTTGTTTCTTCTGCCATCATGTCTGTCTTGCAAACCACTTCCGTTTTTTGTTGTTTGCCGCATGGTTTGGGTTTCCGTGTGTCATTAGTGAAAGATGGGTTAAAAACCTCTCGGTCTGAGCAGGACGTTCCTGATTTCTCTGCAGTTCTTCTGCTTTTCTGACATAGACCGTGGAGCTCGTGTTGGAAGTTTCAAACCGGCTTGGATTCGGTTCTTGATGAACTTCATTTTTGTCATCAATGTGTAGGAATCCCCTCTATCTTTAATAATATTTTTAGAATAAAAACTGTATTGATTGGAGTCTGTTGATTGATTGTCTGCTCATTAACATTTGCTTGACATCCTTTTTCTTCTGACTTAGGACTTTCCTGGTCCTTATTAACTTTTGGTGTGTTTCTTACAAGCAGTGCTTTATGTCTTTTTTTTTTTTTTTTGGCAACATTG
Organism: Thryonomys swinderianus; assembly: GCA_004025085.1. NCBI lineage: Eukaryota > Metazoa > Chordata > Mammalia > Rodentia > Thryonomyidae > Thryonomys > Thryonomys swinderianus. The sequence continues at coordinate 8,071 of PVIC010027472.1, forward strand.
TCATTCTCTTCTTAGCTTTTTGAATTTTGTTATTAGAAAGTGGTTGCGGACATATCTCTGTTATTTTCACTATCTTTTCTTGTTTTCTGCTTTTCCTGGTCTCCTTTCCATGCCTTTTGCTCTGGCCCTGCCTTCTCTCGGGCCGCTGGGGCCTCTGCCTTCTCGCCCTGGGTCTGGATGCGAAGTCAGCCCTTGCGGCCTGGGAGTTGTCCCTTGCACATTCATGTGCCCGGCTGATGGTCGCTGTGGCCTCTTCCTCGGCCGACTGGGGCTCCCGCTGGCCTATACATCACAGCTGCCAGACCCTCTGTCGCCTGCCATGGCTTTATTCCGCCATCTTCCTTCCGTCTCACCTTCTTCTTCTACTCAATGTATTATTCCCTTTAGACACTTCCTGGTTTTGATAGGTTCTTTCATTTTTTTGCTATCTTCCCTCATTCTTGAGAGGAAGTTTTGCCCAGCGTTCCGGGCCGGCAGTGTTCCTCTGGGTGGGGTGGCCCTGTGGCCCGCCTTTGCTGTGGGCTCCCCGCTTCCGTGCCAGGATTGCTGTGAGGTGGGGGCTCTGTTTTCCTTCAGCTCTGTGGTCTTGGGGCTTTGTATGCAGGGAGGCCTAGGGCAGTCTGTCCCCAGCCAGAGCCCCTGCAGCCCTCGTGAGGCTGGCTCTGGGCTCTTCCGGGAGCCCGGCTGCAGGCCAGGGTGGCTCTAGCCACTGTCCCAGGGCGTCTCCTGGCTTTTCCCCAGCAGCCTGGCCAGCCCCACCTGACAGCTTGCCAGCTGCTGAGCCACAGCCGACCTCAGGAGACCCATGTCTGCAGGTGCCTTGGGTGCCCAGGCATCACCCGCCTCTAAGGTGACACTGTCCTGTTGCCCCCTGAAGGTGGTCGAGGTGATTGCTGGCGTCTCTGCCGTCCTTGGTGGGGTCATTGCTCTGAACGTAGATGACGCCGTCTCGGGCCCGCACCTCTCAGTGACCTTCTTTTGGATCTTGGTGGCCGTGAGTACTTCCTAGCTGGTGGCTCAGTTCCGGGCTCCCCCCTCAGACCCGACAGGCATGGCTGGTTGTTGGGCTCCTTTGGGGCACGCAGTCAGGAAAACACCCTGAGAGTGACCCGTTGGCTCCTCCTGTCCAGCAGGATGAGTTGGTGTATAGTTTGTACTATACTGCTATTATTATTATTTTCATTATTATTTTCTGTAGGAAATCATCCTTTTATTTTGTACAGTTTTTTGTTTTTTTTATGAGACAGGGTCTCGCTTTGTCATTCAGGCTGGCCCTCAGCTCACTGTGTAGCCCAGGCAAGCCTGGAACTCAGCAATCCTCCTCCCTCTGTCTCCTGAGTGCTGGGATGACAGGCGTGAGTCACCACACCCAGCATTGTATGTGGTTACCAGGATCGAACTCAGGGCCTTGCACTTGCGAGGCAGGTGCTGGAACCACTGAGCTAAATCTCTGGCCCATATTTTGTACAGTTTTATAACTTATAATGCATGTTCTGAAATGGAATGTGTTAGTATCATAAAGTAATACTTCCAGCGCAGCGCCAGCCCTGGCCGCGCCGCTCTTGGTGGGGCTGGCTGCTCACAGGGATCCCGCGCCCCGTCACATGTCCTGCTGTCTTGCCAGTCCCCGCCCTCCTGAGCTCACCGGCAACCTGCTGGCCCTTCAGTGGGCACGACATGCACCCAGTGCTTTCTGCTGGTCCGCGGCCGCGGCCAGGTCTGGGCTCATGGCCCTTGTGACTCCCCCACCGTGTGTCACACTGAAGCTGCTGTCTGCCTGTGCCTTGTCCCTACAGATGTGGCACCCAGACGCCACGTACCGTTGTCTGCTGTGTGGCTTCTAGCCTGGGGCTGCAGTGGCACCTCTGTGCTCCGCTGGCCTGGGGCCATGGTCCTGGGGGCTGTGCTGCCTCCGTGCCTGGGGTCTTGGGGGCACAGGACTAAGCAGCACAGAGCCTCTCTCCTGGGCAGCTGGGCAGGCTACGATCGCACGCGGTGCAGCCTGAGCTTGTGTCCGGCCTCTGGATCTGGACGCCATCGGGTCGTTCCAGGGCTCACTGAGGACAGAGGCCATGTCCGTGATGGATGACACTGTCTCCTTCCCTCCCGGCCTCCCAAGAGGACTCTTCCTCCTCCAGGGTGGACGCAGCTGGAAGAGACACCAGGAGTGGGGGGGTTCCTTGGGGCAGTGAGAGGGCAGGACCCCGACCTCCAGCCCACCATGCTGGGAGTCAGCTGGGCACCGTGGCTGACCTGATGTGGGCACACCCTCCCCCTGTGAGGACAGATGGGAGTCTGAGACCTGAGAACAAGGTAGATGAGGGCTCACCAGGCCCTGCTGGGCATGTGCACGCCCAGCAGTCAGCCGCCTCCCCTGTCCTCGCTGTGCCCGGCTGTGCCGCTGAGTCAGCTCCTTGAAGTGGGAGAGGGTTTCCGGCTTGCAGAGGGGAGAGGTGTTGCCCTGGCCTGTGGTCAGCACCCTGGGGAGAAGGTGCCCCGACTGTCGCCAAGAGGTGCTGCCCACCCCCAGGAATGACCAGGCCGTGAGGGTGCCAGAGGCACATTTCCAGGGCTGGAGACCGACCACAGGCTCAGAGCACGGCCACACACGGCGGGTGCTGGGTCCCGGAGATGGCTCTAGAAAAGATGTTTTCAGAGAACTCGGGATTTGAACACAGGCAGCTGGACCATGCTGCTGCACCCGGTCTGCCAGGCGCAGCCGCACGAAGTGTGTGGCCACACTACGGTGGCGGACTTCAGGAGCTGCACAGGGCACATACATGTGAGCTGGTCCGAGGGACGAGCCCTGCTCTGCGGTCGCCGGCCCACTCCTGCAGCTTTTCCAGAGGCGGGAAGTTTTAAACAAACATTAGAGAAATGTGTCCTTCGGGAGCCCGTGTGACAACCCTGCTTCCCACCACCCTGGGGGTCAGCCAGGCGCCTGGCCTGCCTGAGGGTGCAGGGTTGTCGTGTCATGGTAGAAACCACAAACCCGGACTCTAGCCTGCTCCAGTCCTGTTTCATTCTCTCTCAGTGTTTTCCGAGTGCCATTGCCAGTCACGTGACCGCGGAGTGTCCCAGCAAGTGTCTGGTAGGTGAGGGCCCGTCCCTTCCGTGGTGCCAAGGGTGAGGCTCCTGCTGAACGGGCAGCTGCAGGGGCTTCCGGCAGTGCCAGGCAGAGAGGCAGCAGGCTGGGAGGGCTGATGCTGGCACCCCATAAAAGACAGGCACTGTCCCCAGGGCCTTTGGCGCCCTGTTTATGAGAGCAGCAGAAGGAGCTGTGTGTGTGTGTGTGTGTGTGTGTGTGTGTGTGTGAGAGAGAGAGAGAGAGAGAGAGAGAGAGAGAGAGAGAGAGAGAGAAGAAATTCCGGACACTAAGGAGGCAGGGGGATGAGTCCAGTAGTCTTGCTACTTCCCGCCGCTGGTGGGGCCGGTCCAGCTGGGAGGGGGGCCCGATGGGCTTCCACGCCCAATGCCAGGGCCGTGTGGCCCCTGCTTCTGAGACGGAGGTGTCTTCCCAGGCCTTGGGGGTTGGTTTACAGGAGCAGATTCCGAGGAGCGGAGGAGGTGAGTGTAGCCCTAAAGGCAAGTGATGCTCACGGGGCCCCGAGTTCGTGGCAGAAAGCGCAGCAGCAGCAGTGCCGGGCCTCACCTCCCTCCCCGCCTGTCTCTCCCTCCGCCCAGGTGGAGGTGCTGGTCGCCATCAGCAGCCTCACATCCCCGCTGCTGTTTACAGCCTCTGGGTACCTGTCGTTCAGCGTGATGAGAGTGGTGGAGATTTTCAAAGACTACCCGGCAGCCATCAAAGTAGGTACTCACTCACGGCTCTGAAACTCTGAAAATAGCACCGCTCGTGATGGCTTGAGGCTCTTTGGGCCGGTGGGTGATGCCCTGCAGTGGCTGGGGCCAACAGGTGCCAACCTGGCTGTGGTGACTTTGAACAGTCGCTGTGGGTGGCATCGGCTTCCCTGTGGCACGAGATAGGATCCGATCTGCTTTCCCGCGAACAGCATGGCTGCCCCAGCTCTGACTCGCCTGCGGCCACCGGCAGCACATCCTGAGTGGTTTCTGCCCGGGCCGCCTCTGTGTTTCTAGCTCTGGCTTTGCCCAGTCTTGGCACAGCCCCGTACGAGGCCACTGCCCCCTTCACAGTCCCCACACCCTGAGCGTCACTCGTGATTCAGAGACCTGGCGGTTTCAGGAGACATCGCACTGGGATTCAGTCAGAACTGCATGTGTTTGTAGGACCCTCTGGGGAGACCGTTTCTCCAAAGGAGACTCTTTTCAGTGACACTGCAAGACATCATCCCGAAGGCTCAGGCATGAGCAGCTAGACTCTCTTCCAGTTTTAATGGTCTTTTGCCCATGAGTTTCCTAGGAATCTCATACATCGAAAGGACAACATGTAAAGTCCTTTGCATCTTATTATTCTTTGCAGTACTGAAATGTCAATCACTTTTGCCTCTCTTGGACCTAATACCTGACACTCATGGTCTAGGGAGGAGAGGTTTACTTTGGCTCACGATCTAGTCCCCATGTGGCCCGGCCCTGAGGCAGAAACAGTCTGGTGGAAGGACAGAATGGAAAACTCTACTCACCTCATGGCGGTGAGAGGTGGAGACTGCAGGGAGGAGCTGGGGGGGAGCCCGCTCACTAGCCACGCCCCACCTCCTGGCCCAGGGTCCAGTGTTGGGTTCCCTTGAGCCATTGTCCAAACACATGACGCTTCAGGGCTTTTTTTTTTTTTAATCTAAACCATAACATGTAGACTGAACCCAGGGCCTTCCTACTGAGTTCCATACCCAATCCTTTTTAATTTTTAGTTTTGAGTCAGGGTCTTGCTAAGATGCCAAGTTGCCCAGACTGTTGAGTGCTGCTCTGTCCTCGCTCTCCTTGTGGTGTTGTGGAGGCAGCTGTGCGTCCACAGGGCGCAGCACCACATGCCTGTGTGTTAAGCAGGCCCGGTCACAGAAGAGGGGAGGTTGTGCTGTGCTTGGAGCGCGGTGCCTCACTGTGGTGGGTGCGTTAGTTCCGGGAAGGCCTGAGGCAGCAGGAGTGTCTGGGGCCCGGAGCTGCCTGCCGCCCCAGCCGCTCAAGCCTCGCTCTGCCCACAGGCCTACGATGTGCTGCTGCTGTTGCTGCTGCTTGTGCTGCTCCTGCAGGGCGGCCTCAACACTGGCACCGCTGTGCTGTGTGTGAGCTTCAAGGTCAGCGCCAGGCTGCAGGGTGCATCCTGGGAGGCCCCGGCTGGCCCTCAGGGGCGCCCCGCAGGGGAGGTGAGTGCTATCCCAGGCCTGCAGGGGCCCAAGGTGAGGTCACCTCCAGCCGCTCTGTGTTTATGAAAATAGCCCAGAAAATCTTGGAGAAGCAAAAAATGAAATACGAAATACACAAGCCCTTCCTGGAGAAGTATTTTCTAGTTGGGACACTCAGCCTGAGCTTACAGGCACACACAGGCCTTGCGGGTCCCCTAAGGCCCAGGGCTTCCTCGCTGGCCCTGAAGGCGAGGCTGTGCCTTCCCAGCCTGGCACACAGGGCTCCCTGCACTCAGCTCTGAGATCATCTTACACGCAGAACGCAGCCACCCAAACAAAACCCTCTCCCCCATTCCCTGGCTACCTCTGGCTCCTTCTCCTCAGCCCTGTGTTCAGATGCTCCCCACAAGCGAGAGCTGGGGGCTCAGCAGCTCCTTCCTGTGGTGTCGTCCCTGGGCAAACGCGCCCACTGCCCTCAGGTGCTCCATACCCTAGGGAGGACCTCAGGTGGCCCTGGCTCTGGGTTTCCAGCTCAGTCCCCGGGCCCTGAGTGAGAGCCCCTGGACTCGCGTCACGGCCAGCGAGGTGCAGAGCCAGGTGAATGGTTGCTGGGGTGTCGCCTCATCACGCGGGCCTCCGGTACAGACCTGCTCCCCCTCGGAGTGAGGGGGTGAAGCATTTCTAGGAGCGCAAGCACAGGCTTCCTTCCTCGCTTCTTTTACTTGAAGACAGGCTGAGGAGCACGCTGGACGCCAGCCTGCCGTGGCCCTGGCAAAGTGACGCCTACACAGGGGCAGCCCTGCTGACACTTGCCCTGTGTCCATCACAGGTGGCCAGAAGTCCCCTGAAGGAGTTTGACAAGGAGAAAGCCTGGAGAGCCGTCGTGGTGCAGATGGCCCAGTGACTAGAGGACAGCAAACTGAGTCACACGCGGTCCCTGCTGGACTCAGCACCCTCGGCCTCACAGACTGTGTCCTGCGGCCTCTCCTCGCTAACACACCCTCCTCCTTCCTTGAGGGCAGCCCGATCGCAAGGGGGCCTTGTTTCTTACCTTAGTTTAACTTGGAGCTAGGCAGATGGCAGTTCTGTGCCGCGTTAGGCAGAGCTCAGGGACCCCTGGTGCCCTCGCCGTGTGCGGCTCCTGGGCTTTGGGAGGCTCTGCTGCTGTCGGCAGAGGAGGAACCTGGGCGAACGGTGGACCTTGGGCCTCCCTGTGTGACCCATGTGGCACCTCTTGGACGGGCTTTTCCTTCTGAGATGCCTTCACCAGCTTGCCTGCCACACATGGTTTCCCAAGGATGAGAGCAAGGGGGAGGAGCCATGGCACCCTCCACACTGGCTGCCACTGGCACGGTGGTGCCTTTGGCATGTGAAGTGCACGCCCAGGGTCCTGCCCACTCTTGCTAGGAACTGACACCCGTCCCTGCAGAACACCACTGCCCCCGGCCCTGGCAGCGCCCAGGGCATCCTCACATCCGGATGGAGCTTGGCGTAGCCACGTGACAGCTCTGCGTCCTCTGGGTGGGGTCGAGTCTCCGCCTTCGTGACTGACCACTTGGTGACGATGACAGGTGAGGCTGAGCCCCTCCCTCTACATCTGCCCGGCTCCCGGAGGACAAACTCCTCCTGAGCTGGGGACACTTGGTGTCCAGCTCTTAACTCGTCTCCCTAACTCACCTGCATCCAGCCTGGGCCAGCGGCTCTTCGTGTCGGGATGGTGTTCCTGAGTCTCAGGACCTCGCACGCCTCCACGGAGCCTGTCTGCCAGCCCACTGGCTTGGCTGCAGGGGCAGTTTGGGGTGCCATCAGCCTTGGTGTTGGTGGGTACCATCCCTGTCCCTGGTGGTTACCTGGATCCTCCCAGTGTGTGCAGTGGGCCAGGTGTTGTGCAAAAACAGAAGACACCCATGTGTGCTGGCTCGGGGAGGTGGACCCTGTGGCCTGAGCCTCTGAGGCCCAAAGGGCCAGGGACCTGGGACATGAAGACGGGTGGAGCGGCCTGCCAGGGGACAGAGGGTGTCCCAGCCTTTCCGCCTGTGAACTCAGGTGACCTGGGATGCCAGGAGGTGTGACGGGGGGATGCAGCCATGTTCTGGGGGACCAGAGAGTCTAACATTCAGAGCCAGAACGAGGCACTCAGAGCAGGGACGCTGGCTTGCATTCTCATTTTAGAGCACTTAAAAATACTCAGAGATTAAAAAGGGAGTTAAAAAGTTCTGTCTTTCTATTTACGCTTTTGTTTGGAGTAGTTTGAAACTTGTGGACAATAAACACTACCCTGTAAATGTGGCCGGCAGCCTATTTAATGCTGGGTCTGCAGATGAGAAGTGCAGGCAGAGGAGACAGGAGTGGGGGAGGAGCTGGGTCGCCCAGAGGCCTAGGTGGGTGAAGACCAGAAAGAGTGGGAAGATGCTGCCAGCTCAGGAGCCCTCGTGGGCACCCAGTGGGGCAGCACCACCGGATGAAGAGGGGCTCTAGGTTTTGGGACTCTCCAGCTTGGGGGTCTTTCATCACCTCCTGGGTGCCAGACAGAGACGGGGCACAGAGGAAGGGAAGTGGTGGGGGTGGGGGACCAGGCCAGAGTTGGCTCCAGGTGGTGCCCTCAGGACACCCGGGTGGGGGCGGAGTCTTCCAGAAGTGACCTTGGGAGGTGCCCGGGCCACTCCAGGCTCCTCTTGGTACAGGCCACATCTGCCACCTACCCCCTGACCTGCGGGGGACAGCCCTGGCCACAGGGATACCCATGGAGCACAGGAGGGGCAGGAGGGGGGAAGGGCAGGAGGGGGGACGGGGGAGGGGCTCCCACCCTCTCCCAGGCCGGCAGGCGGGGCGGGACACTGACAGGGAGGGGCGGGTGTGACGGGTCTTTGTCACTCTGGCGACTGACCTGGCGCCCGACCGGGCCAAGCGCGGGTCTGCACATCTGGGCGGGGTCCTAGGGCCCACTCGGTGCGCTCTGGAGGACGCATGGCCCTCGGGGCCCAGCGCCTGGGCGCCCGCGTCCAGGACCACAGCTGGGGACCTGGACACCAACTCAGAACCGGATCAGAACCTCAATCCGGATCCACGGCCAGACCCCGATCCGAACCCCACTCCCAGGATTGCAGTCCCGGACCCCGATTCGGAACCATACCCCAAACCAGACCCCGACCCTCACCTGGACCCAGGCCTGTGCCGACCTCGCCCTATGCGCAGCATAGCATCCTGCCCTGCCGCCCGCGCAGCCCCACGCCCCGCGCCAGCCACCGCGCACACCCGGACGCTGTGACCAAGGGCCACTGCCGTGGGCGAGGTGAGCTGCACTGGCAGAAGGGATCACGGACTCAGACTTCTGCTCTCTGCGCGCCAGGATCCCGCCCCTGGAAACCACAGGACCCCTTTCCTCAGATCTGGACTTGACACTTGACCCAGTCCTGACCCCTGACCTTGACGCAGACCTGACTCCCGACCCTGACCTGTCCCTCCACCCCTGACTGACACTCATCCTAGGCCTGATACCTGACCCCTGACCTGTCCCCGTCTCTGAACTTCCTGATCTAACTGCCATGACCTTTGTCCTGCATGACCTTTGACCTGTCACCCACCCCGACCACTCCCCACACCCAGACCCATCCTCCGCCATAGACGTGCCCCTTGACTTGGGGCCTGTTCCCCCACTTGACCCTCCCTGGCCGGCTCACTGCTCCCGAACTCTCCCTCTGTCACCTCTGCACCTTGTCCTCAGGGTCCCGTGGCAGGAGGAGCAAACTGACTGGGACCGGAATGGAGATGGGGCAGAGGCCAAGGGTGCCATCCACCCCCTCAGATGGAGCCAGCAGAAGAGAAAGTGGGTACCATGTGTTCCTGTCCCACCACCCTGGGCCCTGTCTGGATGGGTAGTGTCCACGTCACCGCTGGCGTAGGGCCACCCCCAGGAGGAAGTCACGGGCAGCTCCAGGCCCAGCCCCTGCCCACTGCCCCACCTGGGCTTCTCAGGGTGCCCAGTGCAGGCCGCGCTTTCTTGCCTGCCCTGGCCCGTGCTCTTTGGTGAGCGCCTGAAGTCCTAGCAGGGACACTGCTGTCACAGGTGGGCACGCGCTCAGCTGTGGAGGAGCTGTGACCCCTTTGCCCTCGCCATGGCCGATACTGCCCTCGTCCTCTGGCCAGCTGGTGGGTGCATGTGGCCTCTGCGTTTTACCATATGGGCTCCTCGCGGCCCGGGATGCTGGGGCCAGGAGTACGTGTGGGAGCCCACTGGAAGTGACGGGGCAGCGGGGAGGTTGAGGCATGGCATGGAGCCTGGGGCCGCTGCCTTTGGAGGCAGCACGGTAGGTGCTCAGCGGGAGGCGCGCTTTGTGGAAATGGAAATGGAAACTGGGTGTCATGCTGCGCACTTCAACCCTGGGACTCGCTCTGGAGGGTGAGGCGGGAGGGCTGAGTTTGAGCCTAGCCTGCCAGACTTGGGGAGACCCTGTCTCAAAAATGCTAAAATAGTAGAGTAAGAATAGCTGCAGAAGTGCTGGGGATGTAGCTCAGCAGCACTGCGTCTGCCCGGCCAGTGCTATGTCCTGCGTTTGATGCCTGATGCTGAAAATAGCTGGGGCATAAATGAGGTCCAGAATGATTAAGGAAAGAAAAAATTTGGTGTGAAAGAAAAGTGGAAACAAATCTTATGTATATAGGGACACGGGTGGATTGTGGGGAGATCAGGGGAATGGGAAAATACGAGAAGATACATCATGTAAAGGTACAAATTCTCAGTGTTGAATGTGATCATAATGTGTACCTACTGTGTGCCGATAAATTCCATAAAGGGGAAAAAATAAAATAGCTGGGGGCATGGTTCACAGTGTAAAGGCCCTGGGCTCAATTCCCAGCACCACAAAAACAAAATGGAAAAAATCCAGAAATGTATTTTGGAATTAGGACAGTGTGTGATCGTCTGTCTTGGGGGGCCTTGTGCCGCTGCTCTGGAAAGTGCCTGTGGATCTAGGGAGACCCAGGAGATGCTGGGGTTCTGTGGACGGGATCGGCAGGCCGTGGCTAGCACCCCAAGGATGCGATGCGAAGGTCAGATAAACCCGGGAAAGGCCGGTTCTCTGTCATTACTGAATGTCTGTTTCTGCGGCTCCAGCAGCAGGAGTACTGAGCAAGCCCGTTGCATTAGTGAGGAGAAACACCCGCTTCCCGTAAGGCGCTTCTGACACACGTGACACACGCACAGACTCTGAGGGCAAAGCGGGTGACGTCACAGGCTGGACAGGGAAGCGGAGCCCCCACACGCACCTGCGGGCAGTGTGACCAAGACAATCCCACCCTTTGGGTCCCCAGGTTCCAGTAACCCTGGGCGCTCTCCACGGGCTCCACCCATGGCCTTCTGGCCTTTCTGGAATTTTCTAAGAGTACCCTGTCAGCTCTTTCCTTTTTATTTTCCTTCTGGAACTTTTGAATGTATAGCACTTAGTGCTACAAATATCCCTCTGCTACTACTTTGGCTGCCTTTCACACACTTATTTTGTAGCTTTTTTTTTTTTTTTTTACACCCAGCCTGAAGTATTTCATAAGTTAGTATTACTATTTTTTCATGGACATGTGAGTTTCTTGACAGTGGAGTTCTTACTGTCTATGCTGGAGGTTTTTGCAGTTTTCTTTTCTCTTCTAGCTGCTTTGCATGGTGTTTGAGAATGTGACAGGTTATTATGCGGGGCTTCATGACTCTCGCTGTGTTCGGTGTGGGGGTGTTATAGGGGACAGTCAGTGGGGAGGAGCTGGTAACCCAAGTTGTTCGGTTTTCTGTGGCCCTGTGTTTCTTGTCCCTGTGCTGATGCTGCTAGAGAAACAGGTAAGGTGCCCACTTTGTGGGTTTCTGCTTTATAGGATTTTGGAGGGTTATGGGGATTGAACTCAGGACCCTGAGCTCGCCAGCCAAGCACTGTGCTGCTGAGTTATATCCCCAGGCCTGCTTTATATGATTCTTGTCCTCTTAACAGGGTGCCGGGGCCAGCCAGCAAAATCCGACAGTACCTGAGTTGGGCTGAGGATTAAGAAAAACACAAGACAGACAAGGGGGAGACTGGGAGGACCTCAGATAATTCTGAAGGCCCCGTTTATTCTTCAGTGCTCTTTTATAGTATTTCTAGCGAGAGTGCCCACGTGCAGAGCTTATAATCAATAAAGTATCAGTGGTAAACATCTACGATTAACATGATTAAAATCTAAATCTACAGGAACTCAAAGTACAAAGGATAACCTTGTCTGGCAGCCAGTATCTACCAATCTCCGGAATGTGCTCTCTTGCTCCTTAGACTTCTTGCTAGGTGATCAGTTTCTTTATCTTATGCTAAACACTAACAGAGACTCTCAAGGCACAAGTCTTTGTCTCTCTTTGAGAACTTCACTTGGGGGGAGGCAGGGAGAGGCCCAGGACAAAATGCTAGACAGTTTCTTGGACGGGAAGCCGCCCCCACCCCCCACCCAGGGCAGCTCCCAGAGCTGGGGCAGTGCCCTGCCCCCAGCCGCTTCCCGTGACAGGGCATGAAAATGGTATTTCTAGTGAACTGAGTCTTTTAAAAATCCAAATGGTTTCTTTACTTTAGTAATTTCTATCTGTCCCAAAAGACTATTCTTTCATAAATACAAACTTATTTTCTAAGCCATCTGTAGATTTGTGAGTTTTGTTTTTTGTTTTGTTTTATCCTGATCTCTTGTATGTAACAGAGTTGACTCTAAATCCAAGAGCTCCAGTCAGGGCTTGCCCGTCCTGCCCTGCAGCACGCAGTGTATTTATCTGCACTGAGCCTGGCATGCCTGAGATCACTGTGTCTCATGCCGCCACGGTAAAGGGAGCTGAAAGTACTTGAGAGAGACGCAGGAACTTGGGTGAGAGAAAGAAGTTTATTCGCTAGCGAAGGTCAGCCACGAGGGAAACGAGTCCCGCTCAGGGTGACTGACCAACCCCCCAATTCCAAGTTTGCTACAGTTATCTAGAAACGGGGAGGTGACACACTGATTGACAAGCTTAGGTTCCACGGAGCTCCTTCCAGGTCCTTATCGGTTTCCATGGTTACAAAGAGTTACTAGCAGCTTGGTGAGTAGGGGGAGGAGGCTGTGCAAAAGGTCGGGAGGTTACAATTTACTACCTGCAGGTGTGCTGGGAGTTAACAGAGATTCTCTAAGTGGGGGGTCCGGTAGCTTTAGAAAGCAACTGGAGGAACCAGGCTCCACAGGGCGAACACAAGGCTAAGGAAGTCCAAGGCTGCTCTCATTCACAGTTCTATCTCTGTAAGGCACAGAGAGGGAGCCCCCCTCCCCCCGCAGGCTGGCCCAGCTTGTCCTGACTGCAGTCAGGCTTCCCGTGACAGAGTCGCTCAGAGACCCAGGGCTCTGCGTGGTACTGTTCTGGGGAGCAAGCAACCGCCATCAGGGGCTCCTGCTTCCCCCTACACCGTGTCCACAGGCTTACATGCTCCGTCTCCTAGGTGCCTGCCAACGGCCAGTTAGGCCACAAGCTTCCTCTCTGGTCTCCCAGTTCCTCCACATAGGAATTGTATTTGACTGTGAAAAATCAATCCTTTCCTTAGGCTATTCAGTTTCCAGCAAGCAGGAAGCGGGATGCAGAGGGCAGTGTCCAGCCATGCCTGGGTCTCCCCTTCCCTGGCGGGCCCTGGACACAGCCTGGAGAAGGGCAGAGAGCCCTTGGAGGGGCAGCTCGGGGCCTCCTGGCCAGAGGCGTCCCGAGGTGCTTGAAGTCAGTTCTAGCTGGTAGGGTTTTCTGTCAAGGGCCCTGCGTGGCCGTGTCCCCTGTGGGGCCCGTGCTGGTGGCTGCTGGTGGGATTCCTGGGCGACCCGTCGTCCTCGTGAGGAATGCCTCGCCTCGTTCCTGGCTGCCAGGTGCTCACACCCCGGCCGTCCCTCCCCCCTCCGCTCACGAGTCCTGCAGCCCCCCAGCCCCGCCCCATGCTGAAGCCCTTCTTGGCGTGGTGGCCCTGCAGGGCGCCAGGGTCGTCTTCTGGTCTCCCAGCCTGTTCCGGGGGCTCCCGCACGGCCGCCTCTCGCTCCTGCGTCTGGCACCCAGGGCAGGGACGGTCCCCCCGGCTCCCAGCTGTGTGTGTGCGAGTGAGTGTGCGAACGTGAGTGTGTGGCCCTGCACCAGGCCTCACAATGAAGTGGACGCACAGAGCAAGGATGTCCCTCAGGGGGGTGTCAGTGAGCCCTGCGACTTGCACAAACCTGCCTGTGCCTCCCCACCTCACCCATGCCGGTGTGTGCACACGCCTGTGCCCACGCACACGCAGGCACACCCCTGCCTGCTGCAGAGACCTCGCACCCTTCTCTGCGCAGGACACACTGTCCCCCGGGTGAGCCTTGAGTTCTGCCAGGACGTCGCTGCCGCACTCTTCGGTGCTATGGCCTCCACTCGCTCTGCCTCTGCAGGAGAAGCTCTTCGCCATCTTCGGACACTAGCCAGTGATCCGGGCCCTCTGCAGAGGAAGGGCTGGGTGGAGAAGAAATCCCATTTCCTGCCCGGGGCCTCCCAGGCCCCACGGCGCAGGCAGGGTGTCAGGGACGCCTGGTCCTCCGACACAGGGTCCGCCACAGGAGGCGGCGGCTCTGCCCTGCGGGACCTGGCCCACCACCCTCCCACGCCCGCCATCCTGCCCAGCCGTGGCGGTGGCTTCCTAGGTGCCCCTGTGTTCACACTCGTCCCTCCCTGCACAGAGCCACTCCCGGGCTCCCACAGTGCGCTGCTCGCCCCGGATCTCTGCCCGGCGGGTCGCCCCGATGGGTCGCACGGTCAGAGACCCAGGCCAAGCATCCCTTCCTCTCCGCACCTGCACCCTGAGACTGCCGTGCTCACCCTCAAGGCCTCCGGGACCCCTGAGCACAGCCCTGGTGGGGCGGGAGCACGTGGCCCACAGCGGGGCAGGGTGGCTGGGGTAACCGTGTCACCGCGCATCTGCTTTGGGGACCGAGTGCGGCCGGGCTCCGCAGGGCAGCACCAGCGTCTCCCTCACATGTGTCGTCTGCAGATAAACACGCCGAGGTCCACGGAGACCAGGAAGTGCCCTTGGGGAAAACAGAAGACATCCACGAGCCGATGGTAGGTCTCCGCATGGCATGTGAGCGTCTCCGTCCGCCCCCTGGGCCCAGGTCTCGGGGGGGACAGCAAGCTCCTCTGGGCCAGGCAAGCAGCTGGCGCCCGGCCACCCAGGGCCCCGGAGAACCTGGCTTCTCTCTGCCCTATACAGGGCCACGTATCTGGCGCCTGTCAGTCCTCCATGAAGGTGGGGCTGTGAGGTGCTCCGAGGCTCAGGCTAGGTTGGCAGCCAGTCTGGGAGCCAGCTGCAGGAGGCAGCCTGGCCACCCCCCACCCCCCCCTGCTCTGGGCCCCGCCCACCCCACCCTCCTCCATGACAAATACATAAAGGTCACCCTCAGGCCAAGCCTGGCGCTGCACATCTGTAACCCCAGCACACTGGGAGGCTGAGGCAGGGGGATTCCAAATTAGAGTCCAGAACAGACAACTTAGTGACTTAGTGAAACTCTGTCTTAATGTAAAAAAATTGGAGGTGTAGCTCAGGGCAAAGCCCCTGGGTTCAGTCCCTAGGACTCAGAAGAATTAACAACAAAGTGAGAAGAGACATTTGCAGTATATATAGGGTTTGTTTTGTTTTGAGACAGGGTCTCACCTTGTAGTTCAGGCTGGCCCTGAGCTCACTATGGAGCCCAGGCAAGACTCAAACTCCGCAATCCTCCTGCTGTGCTGGGATGACAGGCGTGACCCACCACGCCTGGCACTGTGGTATGTGGTATTGATTGCTGGTGGGTGTGAGTCACCAAGCCCAGCATTGTATGTGGTTACCGGGACTGAACTCAGGCCCTTGCGCTTGTGAGGCAGGTGCCGGAACCACTGAGCTAAATCTCCGGCCCTCACCTGCTGATTTTTGAGAAAGGGGCCAAAGACATCTACTGGAGAGAGCCAGCCTCTCATATGCAGGGCTGGGAAAACGGATTATCCACATGCAGAAGACTGAAGCTAGACTGTGTCACTCACCCTGCACTAAAATCAGATCAAACGGATCAAGACCCAGATGGGCCAACAAAGTTTAAACTCCTGCATGATGACAGGGAAGCACTTGAGGTGTGGATGTCTGAACAGAGCCCCAGTAGCACAGAAAACAGCACCAAGAAGCAACAGATGGGATCGTATCAAATTAAAAAGTTTCTGGGCCGGGGATTTAGCTCAGTGCCTCCAGCATCTGCCTGGCAAGCGCAAGGTCCTTAGTTTGATGCCCACTACCACATACCACATGCCAGGCTTGGTGGTTCCTGCCTGTCATCCCAGCACTCAGGAGGCAGAGGCAGGAAGATTGCTGTGAGTTCAAGACTTGCCTGGGGTACATAGTGAGCTCAGGGCCTGAACTACCTGGCGAGACCCTGTTTAAAAAACAAAGATTAGGGCCGGAGGGTTAGCTCAGTGGTTCCGGCGCCTGCCTTGCAAGCGTAAGGACCTGAGTTCGATCCCCGGTTACCACATATAA
>PVIC010027473.1:0-23855 GCA_004025085.1 Thryonomys swinderianus
TTTTTTTTTTTTTTTTTTTTTTTTTTTTTTTTTTGAGACAGGGTCTCGCTTTGTAGTTCAGGCTGGCTCTGAGCTCCCTATGCAGTCCAGGCAAACCTCGAACTCAGCAATCCTCCTGCCTCTGCCTCCCGAGTGCTGGGATGACAGGCATGAGCCACCACGCCTGGCACTGTGGTGTGTGGTATTGATGGCTGGTGGGCGTGAGTCACCACACCCAGCATTGTATGTGGTTACCGGGATCAAACTCAGGAACTTGTGTTTGCGAGGCAGGCGCCGGAACCACTGAGCTAAATCTCTGGCCCCTTATTCCTGTTTTTTGACACAGGGTCTTCCTATACAGTTCAAACTGGTCATTAAACTCAGTGATCTTCTGGCCTCAGCCTGCTGAGTGCTGGGATTACAGGGTTGTGCCACCATACTGGCTCTGTCCAGTTCTTCCCTGCCATTTCGGAACAGGCGATCTGGGGGCCAAAGGAGCTCAGTGACGATCCCCATTGGCCCCGAGTTCCAGGGCAGCAGTTGGAGTTGGCGGCACAGGACGTTCTCAGTGCCCCTCCCGTGACACCACACTCCCCTGCACATCTCTGCCTCCTGGATCTTCTCCTGGTCCCTATACCTGTTCCTTTTCTGCTCTCTTGGAGAAAAATCCAGAAACTGCAATCACCTAGGGCTGTGTGTGTGTGTGCCCACGCTCACATGCACCCATTTTGCTGGGGATCGAACCCAGGGCCTCACGGTTTAGGGAACTGCTCCACAACTTAGCATTTCCCAGCACATCCCCACCTCCGTTTTTTTTTTTGATTGCCTGGGATGGCCTTGAACTTGCAGCCTCCTAAGTAGATGGGTTATACGTGTACATTACCGTGCCTGGTACGTTACGGCATGCTTATACTATGGGCCCCGCAGCTGTGCGGGCTGTGTATACACAGACCGCTGGTGTCTCACCACTGCACAGCCAGACTCGAGCTGACCTCACACCAAGGACAGCACGCTCTTCTGTACCCAGGGCCCAGCATGCACCTGGGGTCTGGCTGTGATGGGACTGTCCCCATCGGCTGTGCCATCTGCCCACTTCAACCCAGCTGGGAGCCCCAAGAGCAGAAATTTCTGGCAGTTACATAGGAAATACTTTTCCCTCCTCAAAGAGAGGGTGAGATCGGGCTGGTGAGAGAAGTGAGCACGAGTCCTAGAAAGAGCATCCTACAGTGAGTCTTGGGATAGAGGCCCTGGATGCAGGAGTTCGAAGCCTGCTCTCCTGTCGCCAGGGAAGCTGGAAATCTACGCCCTTCGCTGCGGTTCAATTTCTTCTTTGTGAAGTGTGGCTAGCAAAGGTCCAACCCTGGAAGGAATTAATTAGGGTGACGGAAATGCTCCGTTTCCTTCAGTGCTGGGGACAGAGCCCGCACCTCGCGGGTGGGCAGCGAGTGCTCCGCAGGGTGCCCCTCCCTGGCCCAGGCAGTGAGAAAATGCGCTCTGGCAAGCGTCAGAAAGGAGTCCAGGGCTGTGCCGTGGCTTTATTTGGCTAAGACACCAGTCACCAGCCTAAACCATGGCCAGGTGGACCCCGAGGCGCCAGTTCCCAGGGCTGTGCCCGGGCCTGGGGACCAGCAGAGCACACTTCTGGGCGTGGCTGGTGCCACAGAGGCGTGGCCCCGGGGCCCACCTGGTCCCTTGCCCTCTGGCAGTGTCCTCTGCTGTGCTGTGCTCTGCCAGAAATGTCACCGTGTCTCTGCTGACCGCGCACTCAACTCCACAACCACGAGGCACGTTAACCCTCTGCTCCTTCACGCTGACGGTGTTGGGGGCCGATCCCAGTAAGAGCAGTGACTTAGAGGAGAGGGCTGAGGCCAGGCAGAGTGGGTGACGACAGTCACGGTGCTTTGCAGGACAGACAGATGCACACACACACACCACTACCATCAGGTCTGAGCAGATGCACAGCAGAGGTGACAGTTCTTTTTTTTTTTTGGCAATCCTCCTGCCTCTGCCTCCTGAGCGCTGGGATGACAGGCGTCAGCCATCACGCCCAGCAGAGGCAACAGTTCTTGGAGCCATACGGACCCGGGTCGGGTGGGGGCTGAGGCCAGAGGTGTGGGGTGCAGGCTCCGCACTCTGTGAGCACTGTACACAGGCTACACAAAGTACAAAATTCCGTGATTTTATTGGCAACCACAAGCGTAGCGTTTTTCACACTTCACACTTGCCATTTTTTACAGTGCTGAGCACTGGACCAGGCAAGCACTCTGACCCTGAGCAGCGTCCCAGCCCCTTAGACTTACCCTGTCTTACAGCAAAATTTGCCCAAGTCTAATGAAATATCCACAGTATATCTTAAATAAGTAACACATTGCTGATCACAATTTAAGTTAAAATGTACAACATCAAAGCGCAGAAACCAAGTGCAGCTGGCGGTGGCGCCCGTGCCATGCTGCTGAGCCGCGGCGTGCCCACCGCGGGCTGGGACACACAGACACAGGCTGCGACGCCTCCAAGCCACGTCCGGCCCCAGGATGAGGTGCTGGCGGCTGCTGCTCAGGACGCGCTGAGGCGGCTGCGGACGCGACCTTGGAGCTGCTCGCTTCCCGTGTCCTGTCCCGGGGCAGGGGCCGGACCACGCTCGCCCTCAGAGAGACCGCTGCCTGCTCCCTGTGCCCACCCCTCCAAGACAAAGACGCGGGCTGAGATCCCCTCCCGGGGGACGCAGCCCTGACCCCGCGCTCCTGGCTCCGGCCGCCGCTGGACACTGAGTCGGGATGAAGGACGCTCCCGAGCCCTGACCGCCTCCGAGCAGGACGGAGTGCGTGCTCCCAACACGCGCCTCGGGGTGCCCGGGCTGGGCTCAGGCTCTGCCCGCGGCTGACTCCCGAGACAGGCCCAGAGCTGTGCACGGTGGCCACACGCCGGGGCCGGAGCTGTTACTCGGGGAACCCGGGGCCACGTGCCAGGCACTGGGCCGCAGAGCGCCGCCCTTCCCAGACCTTTCAGACAAGAGGGTCCTGGCACGGCCGAGGAGCCACGAGGGGCGGAAGTGGACAGGTCCTCAGAAGGCGTCCTTGATGTTCTTGAGCTGGCGCACGGCCAGGTCCACAGGGAGGTGGAACTTGAGGCCGCTGAGGCGGCTGAGCAGGGTGAGGGCGCTCTCGAAGCCCGTGTGCGCCATGTAGCTCCAGGGCTGGTAGTGCGGCTCGATGAGGGCGCCCGACTTGCAGACGAGGTTCACCCAGGACACCAGGCGCTGCTCGTTGAGCGCCATGCACACCAGCGCCTTCAGCTCCGAGTCTGCGCTGCGCTTGAAGGGGTCGTGCTCGGTCAGCACCAGGTGGATGGCGCTCAGCAGGCTCTGCTTGGGGGTCACCACAGCGCTGCCCCCCACGGGAAGCGCGAAGGCCTGGGACAGCTTCCGGGCCGGGGACTCCACGTAGGCGCGGCCGTTCTTGGCGTGGTAGTACTTCACGAAGAGCTCCCAGGGGTGCATGGCCGCGGGGCCTGAGGAGAAGGCTGGCAGCAGGCAGGCGAGTGGCGCCAGGGCCAGGCTCGCCCCGGGGGCCGCGGCGTGCAGCCCGTGGGCCAGCAGGTCCCTCACGGCCACCGTCAGCTCCCTCCGCACCACCGTGGTCAGCTCATCCCTGGCCCCGGGGGATGCATCCTGGAGGCTGGCCGAGCGGTCCTGGGGCTGGACGCGCAGGGCCAGCTGCTTCACTCTGTCCACCGACGCCTCTAGCCGCTTCAGCAAAGGGCTGTAGTCCCTGTCAGCCTGGCCCCTCTGCCCCAGGCCGGGCGGGATCTGGCCAGTGGCGCAGCCCCACTGGCTCACGGCGAAGATGTGCAGCACGGCCAGCACACGGCGCATCAGGTGCAGCCCCGGCTCCTGGGTGCGCTTCCTGTCCGCGGCCTTCGCTGCTGCATAAAGACAGCGGCTCATCAGCAAGGGCCCCTCTGGGTTTGCTGTGCAGCCCAGCCTGGCCTCCAACCCACTATATGGCCTGGGCTGGCCTTAAACTCAGCAACCATCCTCCTGCCTCAGCCTCCCAAGCGCTGGGATCACAGGTATGCACCACCACGCTTGGCAGAGGCTTAGTTTTGCTTTTGCCCCACAGAACAGACACCACATGAAGGCAGTGGCCACGTGGGACGGAGCTGTCTTTCTCCGAGGCAGGCGTGGTGCCACTGAGCTGAACTACCCCTTGGCAGTGAGGCACACCAGCTATGCAGACACAGAGCACACAGCCCCGTCCAGGATACTTTTCTCAGTGCCCTGGGGCACCCTGCAGACCCAGGCAAGGCGCGTGTGCTTCCCTCTCGCCCAGCTGCCGTGCCCCACTTACCAGAGCTGCTTCTTGGATGTGCCCAGCCAGCTGGCCTGCCACAGTCACCCGCCATCCTCCCACTGGCCTTGCACGTGCAGGGTCCACCGCTGCCAGCCTGCAAGGGGCTTCCTGCCTCATCTGCAAGCGGGAGTGACAAGAGAGGATGGTTAAGTCCACACCCCTCCCGCTTCGCCGAGGACAGGGACTGGCACAGGCCTGGGAAGTATTTGCCAGGTGAACAAAAGCAGCAGTCACGCTTTATAGGTGAGACTCAGCTTAGTAACCTACCACAGACAGGAAGCGGGTGTTAAATGTTTCTAAACCTGAGATACTTTCCCGCCACCCTGCGCACCGCACCGCAGTGGGCAGCCCGCCCGGCGCTGGGACCCAGCACCTCCGCCTCAGCCTGCGCCCTTCCCCGCCCGCCTGACCTTGGAGGAAGCTGATGAACATCTCCAGGTCCCGGATCTGGGTCTTCAGCTGCTCCACCAGCTGCTCCTTCACGCGGGCTGGGTTCACGATCTGTGTCACAGCCGCGTCCACGCGCTGGCGAAGCTCCTCCGTGGACAGCGCACTGAGGTCCTCGTTCAGGTTCATGTCCAGTTTCTTTATCAACTCGTCTATGATCACCTGCCAAGACCCTGGCATGAGCATCTCTGGGACTTCCGGGGAGACAGTGGGGCGCAAGACCTTTCTTCTGCTTTTCTTTCCTTCTTAAAAAATTTTTTTTTTTTTTGCTTTTTGAGACAGGGTCTCGCTTTGTAGTTCAGGCTGGCCCTGAGCTCACTATGGTGCCCAGGCAAGGCACCGCGAACTCAGCAATCCTCCTGTCTCTGCCTCCCGAGTGCTGGGATGACAGGCATGAGCCACCACGTCCGGCATTGTGGTATGCGGTGTTGTTGGTGGGCGTGTCTCCACACCCAGCATTATATGTGATTACCGGGGATCGAACTCAGGACCTTGCGCTTGCGAGGCAGGCGCCGGAACCACTGAGCTAACTCTCTGGCCCCGTTCTTAAAATTTTTTATTTTTTTGAGACAGCATCTTACTGTGTAGCCCAGCCTGGCCTCAGCCTTCCAAGTGCTAAGACTACATGTGTGTGCCACCAGCCTGGTCTTTTTTTTTTTTGAGACAGGGTCTGGCTTTGTAGTTCAGGCTGGCCCTGAGCTCACTATGGTGCCCAGGAAAGCCTTGAACTCAGCAATCCTCCTGCCTCTGCCTCCCGAGTTCTGGGATGACAGGCGTGAGTCTCCACGCCCAGCATTGTATGTGGTCACCGGGATCAAACTTAGGGTCTTGCGCTTGCGAGGCAGGCGCTGGAACCACTGAGCTAAATCTCTGGCCCTTTTTTTTTTTTTCTTTTTAAACAGGGTCTCATTAAGCTGCTTAGCTGGCCTTGAACTTGCCATCCTTCTGCTCAGCCTCCCGAGCAGCTGGGATTACAGGTGTGCAGCACGGCCGTCTGCTGGAAGGCTCTCACCAGGTCTTCGGCTCTGCTTGGGGGACGGGAACCCTCCTCACCTCCCTGATAGAAACTGCCACCCTTGATACCAGTTTGTGTACTGGGCCACTCAGCGGTACTGACTAACCCACAGTGGCTGATGAACCAGAAAGCCTCGTAGTTACTTTCTTTAAAGGCTTCCAAGAGAAGCCACATTGGTAGTCTGGCTTAGAGCCCTGGGGTCCGCAAGCGTCCTGCCTCAGCCTCCCGAATGGCTGGAACGATGGGCAAACACCACTGTGCCCAGCTGGGATGACTCCTAATTTCAGCTCCTTCTAGCTCTTCTTGCCCTACTTTAAATAATCTCTGTAGAACATCAAGGCACACTGCAACCAGAGTATTCTAATGATGCTAAGATCCAAAATCTGTGTCTTCCACGTGTGACGGTAAACATCTCCCAGGGCCGGGCTGGTCAAGGGCTTCTCGGGGCCAGGCTGCCCCAAGGGGCAGGGGCAAGGCCGCTCTGCCACTGTCCCTCACCCGCTGCCTCTCCAGGACCATGGACTGCGGCAGGGAGTCGTAGCTGCCCTCCTGGTAGGCGAAGGTCTCCAGGTCATCCAGCTGGCTCTTGAGCTGCAGGATCAGCTCCCTCTGCCTCTTCCTCTGGGCTTCCAGGCGCTGCCGTCTCTCCTGCTCGCTCTGGGAGGAGAACGGAGCTGGGTCTGTGCACAGAACAGGCAGCTCGGCCACATACGGACCCTCTTGGGCCAGGGTGGCCCCAGTGCGGGAGGGCTCGCCTAGCACACCTGTGGCCCTGGGTTTAATACCAGCACCGGACAGATGGACAAAGTGCTCGAGCCAGTAATGATCATAAAATATTGTTTCGTGATAGAGGTTTGAGTGAGAATGACATTGTTTTGGTTTCTTGAGACAGGGTTTCCCTACGTAGTTGAGGCTGCCTTGGAACTCACTACGGAGCCCATGGTGGCCCCAAACACACAGTGATCCTTCTGCCTCAGCCTCCCGAGTGCTGGGATGACAGACGTGCTCCACCATACCTGCTCAGTGATGATTTCTTACATTTACTTTCTTTAAGAAAACATCAGTCCTTCTTTGGAAATTAGATCTAAATACAACAGGCCTTTCATTAAGACCGTTTTCTGGTTTTCAAAGGTCCAGTTAGGCTAAGAAAATTGATCTTGGCCAAGACAGCCTCTCGGGAATGAAACATAGCCCCCGGTGCTTAATACTTTGTGTAGTCAAATTCTGCAAAGCATGCTGGGGGTGAGGCCGAGCTGTAGAGCGCTTGCCTAGCATGTTCCAGAGGAAAAAAAAAGGCATGTGCAGGTGTCAGACTGCTTTGAAACTCTAAGTCTACATGGCATTAAATTTAACCTTAAAACAGTACTTACCAAGCCCTCCAGAGGTAAGGTATGAGAGAGAACAAACAAAATACAAGTTAATTTCTTGTTCACCTGCTTGGAAAACAGGTGTCTGCCTCTAGCTGTGCTCTGCGTGAAAGCAGTCTTCTCTTAGGCGCCGCTCCGAGTGCGGCTGTTCTTGGAACCCCATCTCTGTTGTCTGCCTGCGAAGGGTCTCGCTCTCCCCATCTTGCTCTGGGCGCTCACACCCCACACCCCCACCCCCAGGTCACACCTCAGTATCTGCACAATTCTGACTCCACCACCAGGACCCGAATCCCTGGCACTCAGCGCAGCGCCTGGCACGAGACAGCTCTCAGTACATATTTGCTGTGTGATAGTGAACTGAATTAGGCACACAATGACAAATGTCAAGCGCTAAGCTCTGACCCGAGGAAGTTACCCAGCCAGCTCAAGCCCAGAGTACCTGGGAAAGAGTCTTAGTTTTTTTCTTTGTACCCCAGCCATAAGTCCTGATCCCGTTTCCTTGAAGACTCCTGCACCCGGGTGCTTGCGACGGTGGCTAGGATTCAAGGGACAAGTTCAACAGGAGAGAACAAGGGCTCTGACGCGTGGTAGGAATGACAGGTGCCACTACCAGCATGAACTGAGCTAAGAGAAAACACCTTTACAGAAGTATGTGAGGTAAGAGCCAGTGGGAGGAGTCAGCGCTAGTTTTTCTTTTCAGTGTTACACTATTTCTGAAAGTGAAAAGGAATAATAATAATAATGATAATAATAGTAATAAAAACATCGTCTTCTGGGGATGTAGCTCAATGGCACAGCGCACCTGCCTGGCAAGCACAAGGCCCAGAGTTCAATCCCTCGGACCACACACACGAAAAGATCAAAAACAAAAAGAAAACAAAACACTGCCACAGCCACACAGAACCTTTGGCTGCTCGCCCCTGAGCAGAGCCCGGCCATGATAATTCCACAGCTTCTAGCTTCTGTTTTTGTTTCGTGAGGCAGGGTCTCGCTTCGTAGGTCAGGCTGCCCCTGAACTCGCTACGGAGCCTGGGGTGGCCTGGGACGACTTGTGATCCTCCTGCCTCAGCCTGAATGCTAGAACTACAGCTGGGCACCAGCCCGTGGGCTACGGTTTCTGCCCTCAAGTGTGGCCATTTGAAGTGGCTGCTCCTGTTCGGGAGCTCACCTCTGCGGAGGGAAGGGTGGAAAAGTAAACACAGGGTTGCTCTGGACCAGTTCACATTACAATAAACAAGTCAGTATTGGCTACTGATACACTTTCTCTGCAAAAAGCAACTGGAGCGACGAGAGAACCGCATGTGTGTTATAATTTGAGAGAATAAATATGTGAAGAGTGGTGAGCCTCAATCTCACAAGCTACCCACGCCGTGCACTTCCAGGCATCCGAAGCCCATGAGGAAACAACTTTCTGGAGGGTGCACAGTTTCCTCAGGGCTAGGAAATTCGTACAAGCTGGAGCCTGGACCTGTGATTACCCAGAGTCCATGCTGACAGCCAAAGCTTTGGCTCAGGGAAGACAATGTGAAGATTTAAAGGCTGCCTAGATTCTAGGAAAGCGTGGGAATTAACCGAAGCGTCCACGGGTTCCAACTCATTTCTACTCGCAACTCTCCCCGTTAGCAAGGAGCAGAGCCGGGAGCAGGGGCGCGCAGGGCCACCGTGAGGCCAGCATCCTCAGCAGGTGCAAGAAGGCCCTGGCGGCCCTCACGCCCAAGTGCTAAGGACGTGGTGCCGGAGGGCCCGGGCCAACAGACCGGAGGAGCGCGTTCTCCGTTCTCCCGACGCCTCCGGCCGGCGCGCGGCGAGCAGTCCCTCCACGCCTCAGGTCGCCCTTCCGCACGCAGGCCCCGCCTCCCGGTCTGCTCGTCCCGGACACGCCCAGGTCCACCCAGCGGGCGGCTTCTGCCATCCAAACCTGCGCCCCCACCTCCGCCGCTCACCTGGCTCTCGCCCCGCACCCGCGGGCGCTGCCCGGGCGGCCCGTCGCCCTCCTCGCGCTCCTCGCAGCCGGGGTCCCTGGGTCCCTCGTCCCCCAGTACGTGCGGGCAGCCGCGGAAGGCGAAGTCCTCGAGCTCGCGCAGGAGGCGCTGTTGTTCTGCCGGCGCCCCGCGCACCACCTGGCGCAGGCGGAACTGCACCTGCGCGAAGTGCGAGGACAGCGCGAGCAGCGCCGAGTCCAGCCGCCGCCGCTCGGCCCGCAGCCGCCGCAACGCCCGGGTCGGCGAGTCTGGGGGAGACCCCGACGCTGCCCCGGGCTCCTCGGCCGCCTCCGAGAACGCCGTCGCCCCGGGCCCGGCCTCGGCCACCGCCCCCACCGGGGCCCAGCGCACCGCCTCGCAGGGAGGCGGCGACTCCTCTTCTTCCTCCTCTGCGTCCTTCGCCTTGAATCCAGGGGCGGCCGCCGCCGTCTCGGGCTCCTCGGCAGCTTGCGAGGCCGCCATCTTCCCGGAAGCGCCGCTGCACACCGGCCACACCCCCCGCTGCCATGGCAACGGCGAGCGGCCCGGAAAGCCTGTGGCAGGACTTCCGGAAGGACGTACTGGGGGCGGCTCCTGGGACCTTGCGCTCTGGCCAATCATCTGTTGTTGGGCGGTTGTTGTGAATTAGGCTGGAGACGCTCAGCCCTGGAGTAGCCGCAAATGAGGCCGGGACTGTCGTTCCTTCGCCTTCGAGGGATCTGCTCCTAATGTGAACGTTTCAGGAGGCCTCTGGGGGCTGCAGCTGCTGAGCTGAGCTCCCCAAGTCCTCTCCCCATGCAGATCCTGGGCTACGGCGCCTCGTCTCTTCCTCGCTCCCCTTCCCTCAGCCATATAAGGAGCGGCAGCTGCCAGGGCTCAGGATCTAAAGATAGCGGCCAGGCTTGAGACTCCAGACGCCACTGGGCAGCAGGAGTCGCCATGGCACGGTGAGAGGTTCGGGAGACTCCAGCCCACCCTGCCCCGGACTCTCCCCCTCCCGGTTCTTCTGCCGGCCCGTGGGACCTCTGGGCACCTGGGCTCTGCCAGGCCCGAGGAGGGAGAGACCTGAATGCCGCCCCTCACTTCCTGTCTCCCGCCCCCAATCCTGGCACCTCGGATTCTCCTGCCCTATGCATCACTCCTGGCTCTCCCTTCGGTTCCCCTCCCTTCCCCACTGAGTGCTGCTTGGACGAACTGCGGCGGCAGCGTCCCCGCGTCACGCCCTCTCCGCAGGCAGCACGCCCGGACCCTGTGGTACGACAGGCCCAAGTACGTGTTCATGGAATTCTGCGTGGAGGACAGCACGGATGTGCACGTGCTCCTCGAGGACCACCGCGTGGTGTTCAGGTAGCTCGTGCCCACGGGCCCCCGGGCCCCGGGCTCCCGGGACCCCCGTCTCCAGGGCCGTCCCAGCCTCCCCATCGCCTCGGCTCCTTGCTTCTGCAGCTGCAAGAACGGCGATGGGGTGGAGCTGTACAACGAGATCGAGTTCTACGCCAAGGTGAACTCCAAGGTGAGGGCTGTGCGCGGGCTGCCCGAGGCTCTGGAGAGCTCCCTCTCGGAGACCCTGAGGGCCGGCTTTGCCTCCAGGACTCCCAGGATAAGCGCTCTGGCCGCTCCATAACTTGCTTTGTGAGGAAATGGAAGGAGAAGGTGGCCTGGCCCCGCCTCACCAAGGAGGATATCAAGGTGAGGGCAGGGGAAGGTTGGGCCTTCTAGGTCTCTGTCCTCAGCTGCAGCAACCTGAGTTAGAGCAGGATGACCCTGCTTCTGCACTGGCCCCGATCAACTCACCAACTCCTGCCTGTTTGACCTTAAAACTAATGTTACTATTTTCTTGTATGAGGAATTGAAGCAGGATCTTTACGTTTTTATTTATTTATTTATTTTTTGAGACAGGGTCTCGCTTTGTAGTTCAGGCTGGCCCTGAGCTCACTATGTAGCCCAGGCAAGCCTGAAACTCAGCAATCCTCCTGCCTCTGCCTCCCAAGTGCTGGGATGACAGGCCTGAGCCACCACGCCCGGCACTGTGGTATGTGGTATTGATTGCTGCTGGGCATGAGTCACCACGCCCCCTCATAAATATTCTTGAATACTGAGCTAAATCTCTGGCCCCCTCATAAATATTCTCAAATACATCCCTTCCTTTCTTCACAGTTCAGACTTTATCCCTCTGGGTTTGTTGCATATTTTTGTCCCCATGGCCCAGCCTTCTCTGCATTGTCTGACCCTATTACACCGACCCTATTACTTTTCCCCATGAGACCCCACAGTGGCTTCTCCCTGCCGTGGCGAGGACCCCCTGCAGGCCCACTGGGGCTTTCATGTTCCTTTGAGCAGGCTTCACAATGTGAAAATTCTTTTGATTGGTTACTGACATTTACAGTTGTTGATCCAGTGCAGACATTTAAAAATGTGCATATTTAGAAAAACATAAAAATGTGAATATTTGCCTATATTTCCATCTGCTCAGGAGGCTGAGGCAGGAGAATCACAGCCAAATTCAGTACCAGCCTGAGCAACTTAGTAAGACCCTGTCTCAAAAGATCAAAAGGCCATGTTCAAGTGCTTACCTGGCACGCAGGAGGCCGAGGGCCCGCCCTGAGAACTGCCAAAAGAAAGTGGCTATTTTTTTTTTTTTTTGAGACAGGGTCTCACTTTGTAGTTCAGGCTGGCCCTGAGCTCACTATGGAGCCCAGGCAAGCCTCGAACTCAGCAATCCTCCTGCCTCTGCCTCCCCAGTGCTGGGATGACAGGCGTGAGCCACCACGCCCGACCGAAAGTGGCTATTTTACCTACACAACCAGATGTTTAGCGTCTTTGACAAACTGAGGGGATCTGGCCGTCCCGGTATGAAACCCCAGTGCCTGCGTAGGTGTTAAAGCGGGGCGCGCCTTCTGCTTCGGGGAGCTCTTTTTCCTTATCTCCTGAGCCTCGTTTCCCCCCATTCCTGGGGGTTGACCCAGAGGCCTCCCACCTGCCAAGCAGGTGCAGCCCGACCCCAGGGTCTTGGCCCTCGTCTTGGGGGGCCGGCTCCTGGCGCTTCCGGATCCAGCCCTTTCCGGACACGGCTCCCCGTTCAGTCTGTCCTGGGAGGCAGGGCTCTGTCCTTCTCACTCTGTTCCGGACCCCGAGTTGACACCAGCGCCGGGAGCCTGGGGAGCTGGGGCAGAGGCTGGCGAGGAGGCCCCTCACTCCGTCCTCTTCCCCGCTGCTGCCCACAAGCCCCAGCCGCCTGGCACCGCCCGCTGCTTGAGACCCCGCTTCTTCCCACAGCCCGTGTGGCTCTCCGTGGACTACGACAACTGGAGAGACTGGGAAGGGGACGAGGAGGGGGAGCTGGCGCAGGTGGAGCACTACGCGGAGGTGAGCTCAGGCGCCGCGGCGGTGCCCTCGGTCCTGCCAGCCGCGTGCGGGCCGCCTGCTCCTGGGCGTGAGTACGCCGCACGCGCTGTAGATCACTCGGTTTAGGGGCTTAGCCTCCACTCCTGGCTGGCTTCTGACTCGTGATCCTTCTGCCTCGGCCTTCTAGTGCCGGGTTATCTAGTGCCGGGTTATCGGCGTGCGCCGACGCCTGGCTCTGGCCTTCCCTGCGACCTTTCTCTCTCCCACCAGCTTCTGCAGAAGGTCAGCTCCAAGAGACCACCCCCTGCTATGGACGACCTGGATGTGAGTAGCGCCTTCCCTTTCCCTGCAGTCTCCTGTTAGCCGTCCTGGAAGCTCACTAGGGCTGGGTGAGCGTCTCAAAAACAAAACAGAATGGCTGGGTGTGGTGGCTCACGCCTGTCAGCACTCGGGAAGCAGAGGCAGGAGGATTGCTGTGAGTTCGAGGCCAGCCTGGGCTGCATAGTGAACTCCAGGCCAATTTGAACTGCAAAGTGAGACTCTGTCTCAAAAAGCTAAAAACAAACAAAGAAAAACAAAACAAAACGAAATAAATAGGACAAATCCAGATGCTCTAGAAAGCTCCTGCCCTAGTCTGTGGCGCTTAGTAGTTTTCAGTTCGTGTTAACAAATTTGAATTTGCACAGGAGGCCATTTTTCTCCAAGCTTTAGGATATGCCTGTGAGGCCAGGTGTGATGGCACATGCCTGTAATTCCAGCACCCAGAGAGCTGAGGAAGGAGGATCTCTGGGAGCCTAGAGTGTGACCCTGTATCAAAAAAATAAAAACAGGGGGTCTGGAGATTTAGCTCAGTGGTTCTGGCACCTGCTTGGCAAGCGCAAGTTCCCTGGTTCGATCCTCGGTAACCACATACCACAATACCAGGCGTGGGGACTCACGCCCACAGCAATCAGTATGACACACACAACACAGTGCCGGGCGTGGTGGCTCACGCCTGTCATCCCAGCACTCGGGAGGCAGAGACAGGATTGCTGAGTTCGAGGCTTGCTGGGCTACACAGTGAGCTCAGGGCCAGGCTGAACTACAAAACGAGAACTTGTCTCAAAAAACAAAACAAGACAAAGAAACCGCCTACCAAGATCCCGTCCTCCCTCCCCTCCTCCCGTCCTCTCCTCTCGCGGAGCAGCAGGGCTTGTGCGGCCTCTTCATGGCGCGGGGAGCACTGCTTTCAGCGGAGTCCCGAGGCAGCGCAGGGTGCGGACCAAGAGCTGGCGGTGTGTTCATCACCCCCAGTTCAGACCCTCGGCTGTTCCCTCCCACAGATACCGTTGGGGGAGTGGCACGGGGCGGCAGGGCGGGAGGGAGCGGGCACCTGGTGTGGGCGCTGCCCGTGCTCTGACGCCGTGTGTCTCCCCAGGACGACTCTGACAGCACGGACGGGGCCCGCGGTGGAGTCTGAGCTGCAGCCCTGGGAGGAGGCCGCGGCGTCCCTGCGCCCCGCAAGCTGTGGCCTGACTGCAGCCTGCTGCGGGTCTCACAAGGAGGCCCCCTCTCCCGCTCCCCAATTTCCACCCAGGCCCTGACCTGGGTGCTGCATCAGTGGCTGGAGATTGAGGGGTGGGAGGCCCCAGCCTGTGAGCTGATGTATCATCTCTGGGCTGCTTGGTTACTTGAGTGCGTGTGCGTGTGCGCGTGTGTTGTGCAAAGGCCAAAGAAGCATGGATGGCGATCAGCCTGTGGGAAAGGCCCTCTGCCGCTCTCCTTCCACACGTGCCCTCCAGGGCTCCACGTCCCCACCTGCCCGGAGGCGGCCAGAGAAGAGCGGACGGGCAGGAGTCAGGAGCCATGCTGGGGAGCCTGCTCCCCACAGGAAGATCTTTGCCTTTTCCAAAACGGATTGTTACGTAGTGAGCGTCTGCCCCTTTCTCTCCCCTTTGATAGCTACTTCAAAGGTCTGGGTATTTTTTGGTGGCTCTGGTGGGGGAAAAACTCCCCATCTGGTGGCTGGTAACGACCCTGATCTCGCGCTCTCACAGCATCCAGGAATGGGGTTGCCCTCAAAGGAGGAAGGGAGGAGCGTTTTATTGGCAGCAAGGGGAAACCGAACAGCCCGGGTTTCTGGGGAGACCCTCTGTCAGGGGCGAGTTAGGCAGCAAAGTCGGCGCCAGTGAAGTCAGTGTGGGTCGGACTGCAGGAAGAAAGACAGGCGCGATGCTGGAGCTGAGCCCAGGGAGAGGAGCCCCGCAGGGCGCGTGGGAAGAGCAAGGCCTTCTGGGAGGGAGCAGGGGCCACACCTGGGCAGCGCAGCGAGAACTTGCCTAAGATGCTGTCTTTTATTCTATTTGCAGAGCCAGTGCCTTCCACATGTTAAGTCCTTTTTTTAAAAAATGTTTTTATTGGTATATATTTATGATACATAGTATTTGGATTCATGTTGAGGAATTGGTACATACGCATATCATGTCTTGATCAGTTTAACTTCCTGTCTCCTCCAGCTCCCTCTAGCAAATGCTGCATCACTGAGCTTCATCCCTCACTGGAGTTCTTGGGTAATAAAAAAATGCTTAAGTTGTAGCTGAGTGTTCTCTGAGTTGAATCTCTAGGACCACATACTCACACAAAAATAGTAATATTGGGCCGGAGATTTAGCTCAGTGGTTCCGCCGCCTGCCTAGCAAGCACAAGGTCCCTGGTTCGATCTCAGTAACCACATACAATGATATGACATTGAGCGTGGTGACTCACCCCACCAGCAATCAGTACCACACCCCACAGTGTCTGGGGTGGTGGCTCACGCCTGTCATCCCCGCACTTGGGAGGCAGAGGCAGGAGGGTTGCTGAGTTCAAGGCTCCACTGGGCTACACAGTGAGCTCAGAGCCAGCCTGTACTGCTAAATGAGACCCTGTCTCAAAAAATAAAAAGTAATAATTACTAACATATTTTAGAATTAACTAAATATTTTATGTGTTCTTATTAAAAATGTTTGAGGGCCGGGCGTGTTGGCTCACGCCTGTCATCCCAGCACTCGGGAGGCAGAGACTGGAGGATTGCTGAGTTCGAGGCTTGCCTGGGCTACATAGTGAGCTCAGAGCCAGCCTGAACTACAAAGCAAGACCCTGTCTCCAAAAAAAAAAAAAAAATTTTGTTTGAGGGCCGGAGATAGCTCAGTGGTTCCGGTACCTGCCTCACAAGCACAAGGTCCTGAGTTTGATCCCGGTAACCACATATAATGCTGGGTGGGCGTGGTGACTCATGCCCACCAGCAATCAATACCACATACCACAATGCCGAGTGTGCTGACTCACGCCTGTAATCCCAGCACTCGGGAGGCAGAGGGAGGAGAATTGCTGAGTTCAAGGCTTGCCTGGGCTACATAGTGAGCTCAGGGCCAGCCAGAACTACAAAGCAAGACCCTGTCTCAAAAAAAAAAAGTTTGAACCTGAAGTAGGTGAGGTGGCACAAGCCTACAGTCCAGTGTCTCTGGGTCACACTGCAGGTTCAGCTTCAGCCCGAGCTATGTACCACAGCGAGGTCTCACTATGTAGTTAGGTTGGGCCTGAACTCACTGTGTAGCCTGGGCCGGTCTCTCTTATGGTGAGATCTGCCTTAGTCTCCTGAGTGCTGGGACTACAGGCCTGTGTACTGTGCCTGGCCTTGAACCGCCTTTCTTTAAAGACCTTTTTCTCAAAGCTGTGTGTCTAGATGTTCCCCAAAGCCTTATGTGGTCATAGGCTATTTTGGGGATAGATGAATCTAGAGTGTGTGATTAGCTGATGGTAGGGTGAGGCCTGTGGACACTAGAATTAAGGGTGTGGGTGCTGCGTGCCTCACGCAGTCTGAACAAGATAAAAGGGGCAGGAAGAGGCTGTGAAGGTCCCTGGTACTTTCACTGTCGCCCCCATGACCGCTTGTCCCTCTGCCACCCTTACCTTGGAGCCAGCCGAGCTCTACAAACTGGGAGCCAAATTAACCTTTCCCTCTTTTCACTTTGGATGTCGGGTGCTTTATCTCAACAATGAGAGGAAAAAACTAACAGTATAGATGAAACAGGTCACAATATATGGCCCAGCTGAGTCCTGAACTTGAACTTGTATACATATGGTTATCCACGATCCTCAAAGACAAAATCCTTTTTTTTCTGGTAACTTGTCACCAAAACTTGGCAGCAAAATTTGACCTAACATGTGAGGCTATCACTAGTCTTTGTTTATTCCATTAACAATGTTTTGCAGCACAAATATTATTGTGTTGAATGACAAGATGTTGCCTGAGTCCAACCAAAAGATGTTTCATAACACATGGTCTATATTCCACAGTAACTATAAAAATCCTGAACATTGCCGGGCGTGGTGGCTCACGCCTGTCATCCCAGCACTTGGGAGGCAGAGACAGGAGGACTGCTGAGTTCGAGGCTTGCCTGGGCTACATAGTGAACTCAGAGCCAGCCTGAACTACAAAGCGAGACCCTGTCTTAAAAATAAATAAATAAAATTAAATAAATAAATCCTGAACATTGCAGGGCTTTATGTGGGGCCCAGCATGGCTCAGGCCTGTAACCCCAGCTACTGAGGAGCCTGAGGCAGGAAAGTTGATTCCACGCTTGAGGACAGCTTGGGGAGTTTGGCAAGACCTTGTCTCAAAAAAAAAAAAAAAGATAAAAGGCTTTAAAATGATATAACTCAGTGGTAAAGTGTCCCAGGGTTGAGTCCCCATAGCATAAAATAATCTAAATTCTGAAACATCTGGAGCCGTCTAACTTTAGGTGACATAAAAGAGCAAAGAGTTAAGTTTAACTTTTAATCTAACGTTTCAAGGTGTCGATCACAGCTTCTTACTCCTGTTCACCTGTCTTGTGCTGTCCAATTCGGTGGCACCAGCCACGTGAGCACCTGGGATGGCTCGTCGGAACTGAGATACACTGTATTCAACAGGGTGCCCTGAAAGTTTTGTATGAGGAGAAAAGTAAACTTTGGCACCGATTTTTATATACTCTTAAGGTGATGAATTAGTAATACAGTATCTTGAAGATACTGAATTGGACACACTAACATTAAGTTTTGCAGTATTACTTATTTCCATCGGGCGGCGCTGCTCCAAGCGGCGCAAGCAGCGAGACTCCTGGAGTGACAATTCTTAGAGATTTTTCTTCCCTTCAGCACCGGGGATTGAACTCAGAACTTTGCAGTTGCCAAACAGTTGCAGCGCCCCTGAGCTACATCCCTGGTCCAAGATTTTTAAAGTGATGTTTCGCGTGAAAAAGCCTTCGGACTGAGCTGCATCCCCGGTCTCTTTAAAATTTTGAGATGGGGCTGGGAAATTAGGTCAGTGGCACCACGCTTACCTTACAAACAAGGGCATGAGTTCGATCCCTGGTACCTCAAAAAAAAAAAATTGAGATAGGATCTCCCGAAGTCACTAAATTGCACGGGCTGGGTCCGACCCTCCCTCTCTCCCTCCCTCTCTCCCTCCCTCCCTTCCTCCCTTCTTTCCCTGCTCACCATCTCCCGACTCTCCTCTTCCACCACTCCCGGCAGGGCTCGAGCTCTCGATCCTCTGGCTCCGCCTAGCTAGGGCTGAGATCTCAGTCTTGCACCATTCGGCCGAGATCTCACTCTTGCACCGTTCGGCCGGGTTAGCCGGCAGGTTTGAAAACAGTTTGAAACCACGCCAGAACGTCGGCCCTTCGCGTTTTCAGGAACATTGGTCAAACTCCGCCCCGTCCTCCTCCCTGCGCACCTGCGCAGAGAGACGCTGTGATGAAATTTGTCCCCCGCCGGTTCCCGTCAGTGCGCGTCAGGCCCTGAGTGGAGATGGCGTTCTATTGTCAGCGCGACAGCTATGCCCGCGAGGTATGACCGGGGCGCAGGTCGGGGTGTGTGTGTGTGTGTGGAGTGGAGGGGCCCGAGTGTGTGTGTGTGTGTGTGTGGCGTGGGGGCCCGGCTGAGTCCCGTCCCTCCCGTGCAGCTCTCCACAGTCGTGGTCGACTGCCGTCCCGCGGAGCTTCCCGCTGAGCCTGGCGAGCCGCAGACGGCGGCGCGGCGCGGGTTCCAGGTGTTGCTGGAGGACACGCTGCTCTTCCCCGAGGGCGGGGGACAGGTAACTGCCTAGCAGGTGGCTCCGAGGGTGGCAGTGCGTTGTCTCCTTCCTTCAGCAAGTTTCTGGAGTCTCATGCGGAGATGTGTTTAAATTGGGCACACACCTGCAATGCCAGCGCTCGGGAGGCCGAGGCAGGAATATCGCCAGGAGTTCGAGGCTAGCCTGATCTGCAGAGCGACTCTGTCTCAAAAAACTAAAAACAGGGCCCGAGGGTTAGCTCAGTGGTTCTGGCGCCTGCCTCGCAAGCACAAGGTCCTGAGTTCGATCCCCGGTAACCACATAGAATGCTGGGCGTGGAGACACGCCCACCAACAATCAACACCGCATACCACAATGCCGGAAGTGGTGGCTCACGCCTGTCATCCCAGCACTCGGGAGGCAGAGGCAGGAGGATTGCTGAGTTCGCGGCGGCTTGCCTGGGCACCATAGTGAGCTCAGGGCCAGCCTGAACTACAAAGCGAGACCCTGTCTCAAAAAAAAAAAAAACTAAAAACAAACTTGCTCAGCGTTATTCCCTGCCCTAAGAGTAAAGAGTGACAAGATAGAGTCTTAACCTGCAGGAAGTGTCTGCCAGAGAATAAAAATGGTCGGGGCAGGAGAGCCGGGATGCTCTCTGAGCGCAGGGCCGGTTCAGTGCGGCTCTAGAGGTACCCAAGAGGGAGTCATCCCAGTTACCAGGGGCAGCGCGGGGGGAGAGGATTCCGGACAGCGGAGCAGCAGGGATCGGGACCTCATGGCGGTAACCAGCACTGGCTGTCAGGCCGGGCTGGGAAAGACGCCCCTGCGGGATCCGGTGAGTGCCGGGCTGCGGCAGCGCCCCGTGCATGCGGAGCAGGTGCGGGCCAGAGACCGTCCGCACAGAGGTTTCCTGATCCGAAGGGAAACCTGCGACCTCAGGCGTCTGTCCCAGGCCTCGTGTGGGCAGCGCTTCCCTCAGGAAGCCCTGCATGGCCCCAGACTTCTGCTTCTCTAGTACCATATGCTCTTCAGTATCCTGGCAAGGTATTCATCGGTGGTGTGGACCCGGGCACGCGTGCCACAGCAGGCTGTTTGTATCCCTGAAAGCTCTCAGAAGTTCACCAGCTGTGGTCTAGATCCCGCTGCAGCTGCCTGCCAATCTGTCCCAGGACGACCCTGGCTTCTTCACATTGTATTCTTGGGAAGGCACAGTGTCTTAAGAGCCCTTGACCGTGACACTTTCATAAAGGAATGAATATTCTTTTTTTTGGTACTGGCGATGAAACTCAGGACCTCGTGCTTGCCAGGCAGGTGCCCTGCTGCTGAGCTAAATCCCGGCCCAGGGATGAATATTCTTGAGTCTTATTCTGGTAGCAGTGTGGAGTGTGGACCAACGAGAGGCAGGGAAATTCAGACCATTTTAGAGACCTTTTGTTTTAAATTTGGGAGGCAGAGTCTTGGTTAGTTACTCAGGCTGACCTCTAATTCGGGGTTGTCCTGCCTCAGCCTGCTAACTAGCAGGGATTATATGGATGTGCTCCTTGCCCAGCCATTTTAGAGATTAACAAAGATAAGAATCCGTATGAGGAAAAACATCAAGGATACGGTTTTTGTTTATTTATTTTTGCCGTACTGGGGATCAAACTCGGGCACTTGTGGGTCCAAAACAGGCGTAGTAACAGTTGAGCTAAATCCCCAGCCCAAGGATAGTTTCTTTGGGTTTTACTAAAACTTTCACTGCTATACTTACAATCTCTTCCTATATGAATTCTGTCATCTTTGTGAAGAGCAGACTGCATAGTACCTCAGAGTGAGGCGTTCAGAAGTGCCTGCCCTTGATCATGGGACCTGCCTGTCCCCTAAGGGTTCTTGTTTGGGTCTGTCTTTTTTTTTTTCTTTCTTTTGAGTCAGGGTCTCGCTTTGTAGTTCAGGCTGGCCCTCAGCTCACTATGTAGCCCAGGCAAGCCTCAAACTTAGCAATCCCCCTGCCTCTGCCTCCCAAGTGCTGGGATTACAGGTATGAGTCACCACGCCTGGCATTGTGGTATGGGGTTACTGGGGATCGAACTTGGGACCTTGCACTTGTAAGGCAGATGCACTTGTAAGGAACCACTGAGCCATCCCCAGCCCTCTGACAACTATCTTTGTTCTTCTCCAGCCCGATGACAGGGGTTTGATTGATGACATCCCTGTGCTGAGAGTGACCCGCCGTGGTGCTGAAGCCGATCACTTCACGGAGACGCCACTGACCCCAGGAAGCCGGGTCCGGGTCTGCGTGGACTGGGAGCGGCGCTTTGACCACATGCAGCAGCACTCAGGTAAGGGCGTGATTGGCACAGGTAGTTGCCATGCTGATTGGGATGTAGCTGGGGTCTCCTGAAGCCGACTTGGACAGACACATCTTCAGAATCAGTTCCACTCAGCAGGCTGTGACAGACTGCACGAAAGCAGCAGGAACAAGCGCAGTGGCAGGATTGGGGCGAGGTCTGCCTCGTGGCCCAGGCTGTACTTGACCGCTCTGTCCTCCTGCCCCAGCCTCCCCAGTGCTGGCGCCATGGGCGTGTCCCGCCGCACTGCCTGCCTCACGGCTCCCGTTTCTCCTGTCCTTTGCTCTTGTCACTCAGGGCAGCATCTCATCACTGCAGTTGCCGAGCACCTGTTTGGACTGAAGACAACCTCGTGGTGAGCAGGGGCACAGGAGCCCTGTGAGCATGGGGGCCGCTCCTGCCCGCCTGGGCTGGGCTAGGAGCAGGAGCTGATGGACAGGTTCTCCTCATGCTGAAGACAGGGTGGCGCGGCCTTGTGTTTCTTAGGCGATCAAGGGCGACACAGGGAGCTCTGGCTTTGCTGGAGAGGACGTGGGGTTTGGGGCCCAGAGCCCTGCGGCGAATCCCCCCATGCTGGCTGAGTGGCGTGGGGTGTGCTCCTCAGAGCCCTCACCGTGAGGGGTTTCATGGTGCTGCTGGGGATTGAACTCAGGCTCTTTGCGCTGAGCTACCATCCCAGCCCTTCGTTTGGAGACAAGGTCTTGCTGAGTCACTCCGTTGCCCGGTCTGGCCTGAGACTGGATCTTCCTGCTTCAGCCTCCTGAAGCACAGGAGACAGCTGTGTCGCACACCTGGCCCTTGTGGGGTGTTGTGAGGGTTACAGACAGCTGTTGGAGGTGAGCGCCTCCTGGCACTGCCTCCTTCCGGGCAGGGAGCTGGGGCGCTCGCGGAGCGTGATTGAGCTGAACAGCCCCTCGGTGACCGCGGAGCAGATCGCCGCCATCGAGCAGAGTGTGAATGAGAAGATCCGAGAACGGCTGCCGGTCACTGTGCGTGAGCTGAACCCCAGCGACCCGGAGGTGGAGAAGGTGCGGGGCCGGGGGCTGCCGGACGATCACGCCGGGCCCGTGCGTGTGGTGACCATCGAGGGCGTGGACGCCAACATGTGCTGCGGGACCCACGTGAGCAACCTCAGTGACCTGCAGGTGGGCTGAGCCTGAGCTCGTGGGGTGGGGCGGGGGAGGGGCCGCGGCTCCTGCTGGGGAGCTGGGGCGAGGCCCAGGACGCTCGCCGGCCCTGTGTGCCTGCACACGGTGCACGGATGTGTGCGCGAGCCCGTGCGGCCCCATCTGTAGGCCATCAAGATCCTGGGCACCGAGAAGGGGAAGAAGAACAAGACCAACCTGGTCTTTCTGGCGGGGCACCGCGTGCTGAAGTGGGTGGACCGGAGTCACGCGAATGAAAAGGCTCTCACTGCACTGCTCAAGTACGTTCTGGCCTGGTCCTGCCCCGCCCCGCCCCGTCCCTGTCCTGTCCAGTCCTGTCCCCGTCCCCATCCCCGTCCCGGTGGGGGCCCTGTCCGCCCTCAGGCCTGGACACGCTTAGCTCTGCCCCTGCAGCCGAACAGAGCGGTCCACAGTCTGGGGTGGACTGGGTCCCTCTGTCCCCACGCGGTTGCCTGCGGGCCTGTCCCGGGCACTGCAGGCTGCAGGCGCCTCCTACACCTTCCTGGCCCGCAGGTGTGGGGCCGAGGAGCATGTGCAGGCCGTGAGCAAGCTCCAGAGCTCAGTGAAGCTCCTGCAGAAGGTGATTGGTCCACAGGGTGCGAGGGCTGGTCCCGGGCTGCAGTAGGCTCTCCTGCCTCAGCCTCTGCCTGAGGAGCAGATGTTGGTTTGCCAAGCGGCGGGTGGGGGTGGGGCTGCCCTGTCCTGTCTTCTGCCCATCCACTGTGCTGTCCCCTCCCTTCTAGAACAACCTGAATCTGCTCAGAGACCTGGCCGTGCACGTCGCCCGCAGCCTCAGGGGCAGCCCGGACTGGGGCGGGGTGGTGGCCCTGCACAGGTGAGCAGGTGGCAGACGCCACCCGAGACCCAAGGGCAGCAGCTCTCCAGCCTCGGTGTCCTGCGCTCCCCGGACTTCACAGCTGCCTCCCGCAGCCTGTCTTGTGTGGCAGACCGGCACCCCTGGGCGGCCGGGGGGTCCCCGAGACCGGGACGTGGTGCCTGGGCCTCAGGGCTGTGTTCTGTGCTGCAGGAAGGAGGGAGATTCCGAGTTCCTGAACATCATTGCCAATGAGCTGGGAACCGAGGTGAGAGCCGCACGCGGGGTCCCAGGCAGCGCCAGGGCGTCTGCGGCTCCAGTGGAGCAGGGCAAGTGCCTGGCAGCGCCCAGGCTCCGGGCAGGCGGCAAGGATCGGGACTTGGGGTGCAGGTGGGGGGCGGGCCCATGGACGGCCCCCAGCCAGGGGCCCTGTCCCTCTTCCCTGTTGGCCACAGCCCTGGGGGGCGCGAGGTGCGGGG
This sequence comes from Thryonomys swinderianus, assembly GCA_004025085.1. Taxonomy (NCBI): domain Eukaryota; kingdom Metazoa; phylum Chordata; class Mammalia; order Rodentia; family Thryonomyidae; genus Thryonomys; species Thryonomys swinderianus. Next base: position 23,304 of record PVIC010027473.1, read on the forward strand.
CGGGGGCCGCTGTGCTGCAGGCCCGTCGTCCGCCTCCCTCCAGGACACCCTCCTGTTTCTGACTGTGGGCGACGAGAAGGGGGCCGGGCTCTTCCTACTGGCCGGGCCCCCCGAAGCTGTGGAGACCCTGGGGCCCAGGTGAGCTCTGCGGGCTCGCTGGCACAGCCGCTGACTCCCCGGTGGAGCCCACGTGGCTCAGGCTGGCGCGTCAGGCGTGGGGTGTCGCCGCCTGGCTCCCCTGCTGACCTTGAGGGGCCCCCGGTCCTCCCCAAGCTTCTCGCGGATGTGGCCGAGCTGGGACTTGAGCCCGGGTCGTGGCTCCGGTTCTCATGTTTTATTCTTTCAGGAATTCAGGTTCCTGAATGACACTTGAGTACAGGGCCCCAGTGGCACTATCAGTGCAGCAGGATTTTGGGCTTCCTGGCACTGAGAATTGAACCGAGCTCCACCCCCACCCCCACCCCGCACCCTCTTCGATTTGGTTTTACGAGGCAGGATTCTGGTGTGTAGTTCACTGCCCTTGAACTCACTGTGTAGCCCTGCTGCCCTCGA
>PVIC010027474.1:0-23838 GCA_004025085.1 Thryonomys swinderianus
TTCAGGCTGGCCCTGAGCTCACTATGGTGCCCAGGCAAGCTGCCGCGAACTCAGCAATCCTCCCGTCTCTGCCTCCCGAGTGCTGGGATTACAGGCGTGAGCCACCACGCCCAGCATTATATGTGGTAACCGGGGATCGAACTCAGGTCCTTACGCTTGCGAGGCAGGCGCCGGAACCACTGAGCTAACCCTCCAGCCCACCAATAAAATTTTTAAAATAAACATTTTAAAAAATACCAATAATTTTTTAAAATGCAAAAAATTTGCACTGTGGGGATTCTAAGATATATAAAGAAATAAACATTTGCAAGTGCTAGCACGAACAGTGGAATAATGAAATATCATACATGATAAAGAAAATCTCTTTACTTGCCATATGTTTTGAAGAAAACAGATTTCCTTCTCTAAGAAAAAGGCAGCCCGTGCCCTGCACATCTGACAGGCACAGCTTTCTGGAGCCATTCGATGATATGTGAGACAAAACATCTTGTCCAGGATTTTCTACAGAAATGGGTCTGTATGCAGACACTGACAGGACCAGAACACACAATTCATTCGCTTTCAGTGAGATGCAGCTTTCCCCATCATGGTCTGTTCACCCTCTCTACATTATCCAACTTACTGAAATTCATACTTGAAGCTCTCATGTATGTGATCATCTAAGTAATGCTGGAAATAAAAACACCAACTGCCCTTCTCACATATACAAAACACATATATGTACGACACTTGATCTTAGCCAAAAGGCCAAGAAGTGATACAAAGCACGTATATGGGTGGTGATGTGGAAGTAACCTTTTAACCTGGCTGACAACAACCATTCTCAGGATCTAACGGAAGTGAAACACAGCCATGTGAGCAGGTCTCCAGTGCAGCACCTACACAGGCTGCAGGGCTACCCTTAGGAATATCCACTTCCTGTTGTCTTGAGAGGCTGTGTGCTTTCCAGGTGTTCATTTGGGTTCACTTGTTTAAACTTGAACAAACGGAAGGCATTAAATTCATGACACTCCTCTCAATGGCCTACAAAAGCAACCAGTGGGGGTCCAACAGAAAACAGACATCAGGATTGGGATCTTATGTCAGCATTGGGTTTTCACCAGGGGAAAGCATGACACCTTCTAGACCACATGAGGCACAAAGCACCTGCTGGGAAGAGCAAGTGTCTCTTGTGGCTTATCCTTAGCACCCAGAAAAGGCTCAAGCAGGCAGGACACTCCATAAGTATTTCCTAAAATCATACGGAGGCCCCCTGCAGGCCAACTCAGATGGAACCAGGAGCTCTTCCTCAGCTGAAGGCTAACACCTGGCGCTCGCCTGGACACCACACCTGATGAGTAAGCAAGTGTCCACAGTAGCTCCTCCCATAAATCATTCACTGTGCATCATGCTGAGCACAGTGAGAACACGACTGTTGTCCTTTCCATCTAAGATGCTTTCCTTTTTATTCTTGGAGAAAATCAGTTCACATGAGCTTCCCTGTGACTTAGGGAGCACCAACCAGCAAGTGAGAGGGAACCATGTGCTCATGCTCACTGCTCCACTGGCTATGCCCCATTCCACCGCTGCCAGCAGCCTCCACAGAGGAGCCACCCAGCTGTGCTAAGGCTGGGGTGCAGCGGTGCAGGACAACACAGTGCAGCCTTAAGGAGCTGAGGGGGGACACGGGACACCAAGACCTGGAGCTGCTCTGACCACGTACCCTGGAGTCTGCAGAGATGGCTGCTCTCTGCTTACTCCGAGACTTCTTTACACCTCATACCATTCTACAACAACATGCCCCTCTCTGAGCGTCTGAATCCTCCTGTTCACCACCTAGGGCACACTTAGCCACTGTGAGGGCCCCCCTACTCAACAGGAAGCAAGCACAGCCAACCAGCTCTTACAGACCCGGAATGACACAAAGTACTTTCATAGGGACCATACACACCATCTTCATACCACCTGGGAACAGATGAACAGACAGGAACATAGCTTAGCAATGGACAAAAAGCAGAGCCAGCTCAAGATGGTTGCATACATCTGTAATTCCACCATTCATGAGGCTGAGGCAGAGTCAAGTTAGCCTGTACTACATAGTGAGAGCCTATCTCAAAACCAAACAAACAAACAAAAAAAACAAATAAATTAAATAAACCAAATAAATCAAAACATTACCACAACAGCAGAGCAAGGACAATCTGGGAGTCCATGTCTCTTTGCAAGAGGCTGTATGTCATTCACAGACTGAAAAGGCCACCAGATCTGGACATAGGAGGGGAAGGACACCTGACGTTACCTGGTGAGCACAGCGCCTTGGTGGTGGGCTGGGAATGTCAACTTTTGTCCAAGTGTCTTTTCTGATATTGTAGACATAAAGCTCATTATACAAAAAAGTCTGTAGAAAGGAAGAAGAACATCAGTGTCACAATGGACATACTAGGCATGTGACAGGAAGTAGTCAGGATCCTGGCAGTCACTAGAATTCTCTAGGAAGCTTGGTTCCTACAGCAATGTGCATGTGACTAGTGCAGGTTGACCATGTCTGGGTTCCAAGACCCTCTGGTGTGAAAAGAGAGATCTCTTCAATGTGCCATGGGACTAAGTCCTAGTGAACCCATCATTAGCTAAAAATGCATTTAATACACGGAGCCTCCAAACCTCACACTTTGGCCAAGCCAAGCTTAAATATCCCTGGACCGCTAACATTAGTCTATAGCTGGGTAAAACCATCCAATGTACAGCCTACTGTGTGTGTGTGTGTGTGTGTGTGTGTGTGTGTGTGTAACTCCCAGTACCAATGATCAAACTCAGGACCTTGTGCTTGCAAGGCAGGCACAGCACCAATGAGTCAAATTCCCACCCCTCACATGGTTTATAACACAGTGTAATCTCTAACATTACGTATTGAACACTATTCCAAAGTAAAATTCAGAATATTGATATATAGACTCTTTTCCACTGACATAAGGTCAAGGACTTGTAAGCAGAACCTTCGGTAAGTCAGGGGCCATGGTACAAAGAAAAGGCCCATGCCCCTGCAACCTGGTAACCTCTAAGGCACCAAGATCCTGGATTCTCACTCAGCCTCCTTACTCTACCTCAAGCCTCAGGTCCACAAATACATGAAAATGCTCAGAGGAGGCTGGGTAAGCAAGTCAGATTCAAGGCTTGAAGGACCCGAGATCACACATTTTAACTGCTCAGGCACAAGTCTGAAACACAGCGCTTTCTGGTCTGCTGAAAAAACCTTATGCCCACAATTTATCAGCAGTGTTTTTAAAAATTTAAATCTTTATTGGTACATTATCGATATATGATCACATTCAACATTGAGAATTTGTACCAGTATATGACATGACTTAATTCTCATTTTTTCCCATTCCTCTATCCAACCTACAACACTGCCCCCTACATACATAAGTTTTGTTTTTTTGGGTTTTTTTAACCACCATATTAGCAGTTTCTCTATTCAAAGTAACTCTGGACTGGAGGCATAGCTCAGTGGCAGAGCATTTGCCTAGCATGTGCAAGGCCCTGGGATGCATCCCCAGCACTACAAGTAAGATGACTGTGAACTATGACTGTGCAAAGTAATATGAGGAGGAGCAAGGCACAGGTTCACCTCCAACAGGTGTGGGCAGGAAACTGTGGGGAGAGCTGGTCCCAAAGAATGACAAAACCTAGGAAACCTACAAAACCAGGAAAGCACAGTCACTCAGCCTTCAACAATGAGACACTCAAGGGTGCCCTACACCAGGCCTGATGCTCAGGAGACAGGAGGGAAAGGACCAATGAGTATTTATACTGTAATTCTAACTTTATTCCAAATGACACCCTGAAAGTTGGGAGGAAAAGAAAAAATATATACTTTACTTTTTGGCCATTGAAATATTCACCTCCGAAAAGGATTAATTCATCTTTCTCAGGATGTGCAGAGAGGGAGGCATTCAACCTGCGAGACACATGAACAGCAGATGAGCAAAGTCCCACCAGGCACTGCTAGGCTAAGAATCAGGTCCCTTCCTCCAGTCTCAGCCTCCTAGGATTACAGGCATGTACCACCACATGTGGCTATCCACTCAAACATTCTATAGGCTGAGAAATTTTGCAGGAAAAGCCTGTATGAAAGAGCCATAGCTGCTGTAGAAAACAATGTGGCAGTCACTCAGACACTCAATCCAGAATCACCAAGAGTCAGGGGTTCTACTCCCAGGTCCAGATGCAAACAGGTGCATCCAGCAACACTCACCACAGCCCGACTCACAGTGGCCAAAGGCAGAAGAGCATAAGCCCCGACAGGAGTGGATTCTCAACATGGATCATCTAGACCCAAGAAGGAAGCAAGTTCTGATCACTGCTGCAACACAGGTGATCTGGAAAACAGCTGGAAGCAGCTGATTTCACACACAAACACCACAGGGCTCTACCTTTGAAGAACACACAAATCTTCGGCAGGGTAAGGAGTAAACACAGCACAATGCTATAGAGTGCCGGTATACACTAAGGATCTCAGATTCGCTTCAATTCAAATGTAAATATCCATGCACAAACCACTTTTTGGCCAAAAAAACCCACACCAACTACAGGGAACAACGAAACCCAATCCCCAGCAGAATTTTTTTTTTTTTTTGCTTTTGAGACAGGGTCTCGCCTTGTAGTTTAGGCTGGCCCTGAGCTCACTATGGTACCAGGGCAAGCCGCCGCGAACTCAGCAATCCTCCTGTCTCTGCCTCCCTAGTGCTGGACTACAGGCGTGAGCCACCACGTCCAGCATTGTGGTATGCGGTGCTGATTGTTGGTGGGCGTGCCTCCACGCCTAGCATTATATGTGGTTACTGGGGATCGAACGCAGGACCTTGCGCTTGCGAGGCAGGCACCGGAACCACTGAGCTAACCCTCTGGCCCCCCAGCAGAATTTTTTTTTTTTTTTTTGAGACAGGGTCTCGCTTTGTAGTTCAGGCTAGCCTTTGTAGTTCACTATGTAGCCCAGGCAAGCCTCGAACTCAGCAATCCTCCTGTCTCTGCCTCCCGAGTGCTGGGATTACAGGCGTGACCAGCAGAATTTTTTAAAGGAAGGTGAGAAAGGTTCACCTGGGGCTGCTCCAACACCACACCCTCTGCTTAGGCCTCATCAATGTGTGCCTCCCTCACCTGGCCGCGGATGATGACTAAAGCCCACCTATCAGGTCAGAGGGATTCTGCATGATGACCTATGCCTTACTGATGCCAAGGCAGCCCAGTAACAAGGCCTCCCTCTGAAGGGCTGAATCGCAGGCAGCACTGTGACACGGCCTACAAGTTTAACTTTATTCTGAAGGAAATGAAGCAAATGATTCCATAACTACATAGAACAGACCCAGATGCCTGCAAAGTTCACACTTCTCCTGCCCCTATGATGCCACATCTGTTTATGAAGTCTTTCCCAGGTTCCCAGTGTGTTACTAGCCTGTGACCAGCAAACAAAAGACCCTGACCCAAATTAGTTAATAATAAGAACTCAGAAGCAGGGAAAGAAGCCACACACAGACCAAGGCCCGTCCCTGTTGGGTCCCACAGGTGTATGAGATCCTGTAAGAACTTGGGATAGTTTTCATTACCCATACATTCATTTAAACTGGCTCACACACAAAGTGATTTCCGTATGTATATAACACATGTACTAGGGAGTGAACCCAGGGCCTTCACGTGAGCTACAGTCCCAGCTCTTTTATTTACTGTTTTTATCCTGAAACAGGTGTTGCTAAGTTGCCCAAGCAGGGCTCAAACATGTGATCCTGCTGTCTAAGCATCCCAGAGTCCTGGGATTACAAGTGTGGCATAAAGCCCAACAAAGTTTATGTTTACTAGACTTTTCACCTGAGAATTTATTTTATTTAATTTTTTATTTTTATGAGACAGGATATCACTGTAGTTCAGGCTGGCTTTGAACTCCCTATGTAGCCCAGACTGATCTCCAACTCTTGCCGATCCTCATGGCTCAGCTTCCCAAGTGCTGGGATTACACACATGTGCCAGCACACCTGGCTCCACCTGAGAACTTCAAAGTTTTAAGAGTAAACACACAGGGCTGGAGGGTTAGCTCAGTGGTTCCGGCACCTGCCTCACAAGTGCAAGGTCCTTTGTTTGATCCCCGGTAACCACATACAATGCTGGGCATGGAGACTCACGCCCACCAACAATCAATACCACATACCACAGTGCTGGGTGTGGTGGCTCACGCCTGTAATCCCAGCACTCGGAGACAGAAACAGGAGGACTGCTGAGTTTGAAACCTGCCTAGGCTACATAGTGAGCTCAGAGCCAGCCTGAACTACAAAGCGAGACCCTGTCTCAAAAACAAAAACAAAACAAAAAAAAGAGTAAACACACAGCACAATGCTATAGTGATTTTCAGTTTCCCACCTGTGATACACAGTTTTGTTTTGTTGTTTTCTTTTTGAGACATGGTCTCACTTTGTAGTTCAGGCTGGCCCTGAGCTCACTATGGTGTCCAGGCAAGCCGCAGAGAACTCAGCAATCCTCCTGTCCCTGCCTCCCGAGTGCTGGGATTACAGGTGTGAGCCACCACGTGCGGCGGCTTTGTGGTATGCAGTGTTGATTGTTGGTGGGGGTGTCTCCACGCCCAGCATTATATGTGGTTACCGGGGATCGAACTCAGGACCTTGCGCTTACGCGGCAACCACTGAGCTAACCCTCCGGCCCTGTGATACACAGTTTTAAAACACCCGGAGAACCAAAGCAAAGTTTGCTGAGGCACACTTTTGTCCACAAATTGTTGTCAACTAGAGACCTTTTACACCCAGGCAGATCCCAAAGAAGCAGCATGTTGCTTGTGGCGGCACACACCTGTAATTCCAGCACTTGAGAGGCTGAGGCAGGAAGATCACCAAGAATTCTCAGCCAGCCTAGGAAACATAGTGAGTTCAAGGACAGCCTGAACTACAATGCAAAATCCTGCCTCATGAAACCAAAAAACAAATAAATAAACAAAACCCCCAAGGGGACCAGCCATCTGGGAAACCTCACCTCCATGCCACTGCAAGACACCAGAGCAAGCAGCCTTAGCCCAGTTGAGGGCAAGGGACCACGCAGCAGGTGTCAGTGAGGAAAATGTCCTCAGAGCTGAGTTGATTAGGAAAACATGGTGCTAATGGAAAACAGCTTTCAGTTTAGAAAAGGAAATGGTCAGAATCACATGGCAAAGCGGTCAGCTTACTTACCGTGCAGACGGCGGGGAGCAGGGCGTCTCTGTGATCTTCGTCTTCCTGGCATCTAGTGTCTGGAAATGGGCAATGAGTGCTTCCAGATCTTCCTAGGGACACACAAGAGGCCCTAAGTGAGACTTCATAAACCCATCATGGAAACAAAAGCCTACTCAGCTCTTCTCCTGTGTCAATCTCATCAGACTATCTCTATTCACATCTACAAACCATAATGTGCTCTGCTGAGTCTGAAATACAAGACCCTGACACACAGAAAAAACATTTAGCCCTTCTGTGTGGCACACTCAAAGCTTGAGTTGACAGTCTGAAGGTGTTGATGCGAGTACTACGAAGGGTGATCTCACGACAGACCTCAGGCTCTTGAAAGGCCTCCCATTTAAACGATCTCACCTCACTTTACCTCACCTCGAACCACCTCTCAGCACCAGGCCTGCCCACCTGGTAATGCACACAGGACCTGGCTGTCACTGGGAAGTTCTCTTGATCTCCTCTTGAACTCTTACCATCTTATTCAACCTTAGAAATGAGATCTGCCATCCTTCCCTCCTCATTCTTTTGCCCTCTCCCTCACTATGTTCTTGTTGCTACATTCTGCAGGTCTGAAGGTCAAAAATGTCTTTCTTGCATTACACACTTCCAGAGCATTTCCCTTCCCGCCCCACCCCTCATTCTCAAGTGACACGCACCTCTCATGGTTCCCTGGATCTGCATGTCACTGTGTCCCTTTTCTATGCTGCTTCTGTCTGCCTCTCAGCCTCAGGGTAGGCACCAGACCTTCCACATTGGTACATAACAGCTTGCTATTTTAAAGTTATGAAATACTTAACACACACAGGAAGGTATCAAATGAATGCATGAGCCAGGCATGGTGGCACACACTGGTAATCCCAGCATTTGGGAGGCCGAGGCAGTCAAATCACCAACAGTTGGAGGCCAACCTGGACTATGCAGTGAGTCAAGCTAGCCTGAACAATGAAGACTCTCTCATGTACATCTACTAACTTAAGGAAGAAAGAGAGCTGACACCACAAAGAACTCCATACCTCCTGAGGAATACCTATCCAGAACCTGGTAGTTACTATTCTCAAGCACTTCTTCATACACATATTACACATATATGCATCCCCAACCAATACAGAGTGGCTTAGTAAACCACTCACTGACTCCATTACAGTTGATTTATTGGCCTTCCTGCTGAAGACCATCTGGCTTAATTCCATTATTGTTGTTGTTCTTTTAATAAGCAATACTATAACAGCCATTCTTGTGTCTGACTCCTCATACAGATAGTTTTCCCAAGTCTTTACATGAGACTGCTGTGCTGTAGCATCCACTTTCCTAAGAATGGACACACTGGCATCCAAATTAGCTCTAACGATGCGTATGCTCACAGAAAGCACACAGAGGTGCCCATCATCCTGTGCCTACCCTGTGATAGTCACCTGATGGCCATCCCATGGACCAGCACATCCTAACATACAGCACATTGCACAGCATCTTGAGACCTATTACTGAAGAAATAGGCCTTTACAGAAAAACCTGGAAGAGGGACTGTTGCAAGATGAGGGAGAATAGAGTAGGCTAGAATAAGGAGCAGCAGGGAGAAGGGAGAGCAACTGTACTGGTCCTGGGACACATCTGGCACTGCCACCCACTACCCCTACAGTTAACCCACACCCACCGTGTCTTTTGTTGGGGACAGGCTCTGCTAGCACTTCCCAGACACAGATGGCAAAGGGAGGGAACTGGAGACTTAGCACACTGGCTCCAGGGCCTGCCTCTCAAACCCAAGGTCACAGGTTTGATCCCTGATATCAAAACAAAGAAAGCCAACAACAACAGATGGCAAAGGGGAAGAGGACTGCCAGCCATCATTCCTTAGGATAAACTCAGGACTCTTAACTCTCACCTCTCCCTCTTTCTGCCAGTTAATATAGCAGCCCTCCCCTGTTTCACACTGAACAAATCTCACCATACCACAACCTCTGTGCACCAAGGGCACTTTGCTCTATTACTCTAAGGTGGTTACCCTGGGGAATCACCAGCAAGGAAGAAAGTAGCAGCAGGGCCTACATGGCACAAGTGGCCTACTGAGTGACAGCCCCTCTGAGGTGATAATAAGCTGAAAAATAAAAAGAAAGCAGTCACCAGGAATGTGACTGGGGCAAAAACAAAGACAATAAGAACAAGATATTTAGAATATCTGAGATACCAGGATAAAGTGGGTGCAGCTGGAACAGTGACCTGGAGGCACCCAGAGCACTGAAGAGAGAGAAGCTATAAACCAGGTGATTCTGTGGTAGCAAGATTTCCAGCTGACTTCAAGATTCCTGTGCTTGGGCCAGAGGGTTAGCTCAGTGGTTCCGGCGCCTGCCTCGCAAGCGCAAGGTCCTGAGTTCGATCCCCGGTAACCACATATAATGCTGGGTGTGGAGACTCACGCCCACCAACAATCAACACCGCATACCACAATGCCGGGTGTGGTGGCTCACACCTGTCATCCCAGCACTCGGGAGGCAGAGACAGGAGATTGCTGAGTTTGTGGCGGCTTGCCTGGGCACCATAGTGAGCTCAGTGCCAGCCTGAACTACAAAGCGAGACCCTGTCTCAAAAAAAAAAAAAAAAAAAGATTCCTGTGCTTCCTGCTGGGCATGATGGTGCATAGCTATTTATCCTGTACTCAGGAGGCTGAGACATGAGCATCACCAAGAATTCAAGGCCAATATGGGCTACATAGTACATTCAAAGCCAACCTGGATTAAACAGCAAGACTTTGTCTCAAATAAAACAAAAGGATTCCTTGTACTTCCCAATAATCCCCAGGGTTCTGAAATGATACTATCACCCTCGTGATTAGGCTGTGTTACATGATACAGCTGACTTGGAAGAAAGGGAAGCAAGTCCTAGTGGCACAGGCCTGTAATCCCAGCACTCAGGAGGCTGAGACAGGAGGATTGCCTGGAGTTCAAGGCCAGCCTGGGCTTCACCGTGAGAATCTGTCTCAAAACATGAGAGAGAGTGGGTAGAGGGGGACCTAATCAGACCACCAATGAACTTGAAGGTTTGTTTTGACAATGAATCAAAATAGTATGTAAGGCCCCAGGCTAGACGAGCTTTCTCTCTTTGAGCAAGCCACTGTTAGGATCAAGGAATGAGGCCCTATTAGTTGTGAAGATGAGGAAAACTGACGGTTCACATTTAGTTGCTGAGTGCTTTCTTTGTGCCACACACTGTGCTAAGAATGCCACACAGCTGAACTGACTTCCTGTGCCATCTGCCAACACCTGCTCCTCTGAGAGAATCCAGCTGCTTATGCTAGAGGTGAGACTCAAACCCAGAGCTTCTGACTGCAGTCTTATGCGCTTAACTGGTCAAAAACCTTAGAAGATTAGAGCCTAATGTGAGCTCAAGGAGTCCAAAGGAAACATCCAATCCCATTACCTGAAAGATTAAAGACAGAGATATGAGTGACTTAGGAGGAAAGTGTACAAAGGAATGTGACCAAGAATTCTGGGTGGGGACATTTTGTTAGACCCAACTCCACACAAGATCGTTGCTGTGAAACTCTGAGCTGGGTAGCCTGTCAAAGTCTGCCTTCCTCTGTCCAACAGGAATGTCAACTCGACCTTCTAACTCTCATTGTTGTGCGGATGAAAGCCTAGACTGCACGGTGCTCCCGCACACTGCAAACACCCAGTAACACTGGCCATCATGATCAGCCAGGTAAGGAAGGCCCAAAGCAGCAGGCGCAGAAAGCACCACATTCAACCCCAGGTCAGCACTGAGATACCCTCAGGTCTGGAGTGAGCATGGAGAAAAGGAAATGACGTGACAGTGGGGGGGTCAGTACCATGTGTTTCTGGGGCTTCCTTAGTTATTTAACCCCTGCGACACTCACTCTTGGGGATGCTGGGCGGATTCTTTGTCCCTTTTCCAGAAAGGCTCCTAAGGGTTAAAGGCCTTCTTTCCGAACTGCATAGCTCCCCCGAGAGCCCAAGCGTACCCTCAGGAGCTCTCACAGGTACCCCATCCCTCCAGCCGGCCTCACAGAGAGAAAGGGAACGAGCTAAGGAGAAACACTCAGAAACGCCGGGATCCAGCACAGGGAAGCCCGCGTGACAAGGTGGGTTAGTCTTCAGGGGCGCGTGGGGCTCGAGGCGGGCATGGTCAGGCACAGGCTGACCCAGGGACGGGCGGGCTGTTCAGGTTGAAAAGAGGGCGCCGCGAGGCCGACCCGGCGCGCCGTCCGGTAGCACCCCGGATGCTGCTCACCTCCTCCTTCCGCGAGCGCTTGGACACCTTCTTCTCCATCTTAGCGGCCGTTTTCTCCGCACCGCGGCCCTTCTTCTTCTCCTTACCTTTCTTGCCCATTGCGCCTGGGTTCCTGCGCCCAGACACCCACAGGAATGTGACTCGCGGACCAGAATCGCGCGCTCGGTAGGCGCAGCTCGACGCGTAGGAATTGCGTCACTTCCGGAAGTTCCAAGTCGGCTTCCGTCTGGACTAACCAGTGAGGTCTCTCTGATCCCTTTGGTGTGGCAGAGGCTAGCACTATGGAATGACTTGAACCACGTCCTTTCCTCATGGACCGAATCAAACAAGTGCTCCAGCCTCATTCCCCTGGAAAGGTTCATGCCCTTCCATTAGGTAGCAGACCTGGAGCTAAGGCAGTCCCTTCCCAGTCCTATAAATCAGTGTCAGAGACTGTTCGGTACCAAGGGTGTGCCGAACAAGGAAGCAGACCTTGTCACGGTCATTCTGTGTGTCTGCTCCGCCGCCCTACTCCGAGAACATTTCTGTTTCCTCCTGTAGACCAGGACTTACGGTATTACCCTCCAACTGCAATCAGCCTACCAAACCTGACATAGGATCCAGCCCCTCGCCACAGGGGCAAATTTGTAATAAGCAGCATTGAAATGGGAATGCTATGGTTTGAAAGAGCACAGTACAGATACTTTTTATTACTCAGATGTCGTCTTTGGGCTTGTCATCAAGGAAATGTGGCAAATTAAGAACAAGGACAAGCAAAAATTCGGCTGAGGAGTAAGCATTAATCAGGAAATGCTCTAGGTTCTTTAATACCAAAGGACTCCATCGGTTTTTTAAATCCAAAATGTGTTTATTGGGATGGCTTCCCATTCATCTTGATTCAGGTTACTGTTGTGCTCCTTCCTCCTGAAGGAATATCTTTCAGCAAGCCTCACTTTTTCTTCTGTGAGCTGGCAGAGGATGGTGGAGCAAACAACACACAAAATTGTTGCCTGTGCATGGCTAAAGACTGATGATTTTATAGCAGCCTAAACACTTCACATCCATGAGGTAGGAACTGAGGCTCTGCACCAGGCACTCCTTGTGTTTCCTTTTCTCCAGAGAAAGATGGAGTTCTTTTGCAAGAGACATGACCTTGTGGAAAGGTAGGACTCCACCTTTTAAAGACAATGCTCTGGGAAAAGACAGAAAAGAGTGAGTTTCTAATCCAGTTGGTTTCTAATCACAGAAAACCTGAGAACAGGTTTTCCAACCAAATTATCCATAAACCTGATTCTTTTAAGAACAAGCATTAAATGTAGGGGTAATTAGGAGGAAAGGTAGAATTGGATCAAGGCTGCCATAATGTCCACCACTGCTTGTAAAAGATATGGGACAATAGACAGAAGTTCAAATCTGATCCTAAAGAACCTGGAGAAATTCGCTGAAACCTGAACATCTATGATGAGGCACAAAAGGTAAATCCTCACTATTCCCCACAGAGAATATCCCTTCTGTGGGCTGTTATCATAGGCAGCTAACCTAGATAAAAATATACAGTCAGAGGGACTGGGCACTCAAAAGAGTCAACCTAAATAAAGACATCAGAATTGTGGCTGGAGGTACATCTGAAGAAGGCCAGAACTCAAGATAAAGATGCAGTGGCCAGGATACATGTCAGGTCTAACCCTATAAGATAAACAGTAACTTGAGATTATATTGGCCAGGAAGTCTAGATAGGCATTAGTCATTCCAGGTGGTGACCACAGCATCTGTAGCCAACCCTTACCCAAAATGCCTTTGTTTGTGCCAGGTACCCTTACTACCTGCCTCACTTTCCTGTTGGATCAATATTAGCTGAGCGGCTGTAGTAGTAATCCTATAGGTTGATTGTAGTTTGATTCACACTTGTACCCACATTGTGACCTAAATTACTCCTAACAAAGAGCCTCTGTGGCCACCCACTCAAGACCCTTCCTGGAAATCCAAGAGTTATTTTTCTCTCCTTATTTCATATAAATTTCTCCTAATTTCTTTGTTAGGTTTGCAACTTTATTCCTTAATGTCATGGGACTACAAACTCAGCACATTTGACATCTAACAGGTTGGAAGTTATATTTCTCCTATTTCCGTATCCTCTAACAATGTGCCTAGTCCTTTCATACTTTTCTGAGAATTCTGGGTAACCTGGAAGCAGTGCACTTGAAGCAAAATACTACATTGGTCACAGCACATCTGTTCCCAGTAGGTAATAGGCTCCCACTTAAGGGCTGCAAAAAGCACAGCATATTCCTCGAAGATGTAGAATGGTCTGAAAGAGCCAGGGTTTAATACTTTTATTTTCTGGAAGACTCTTGAGGCCAAATTGGCAGGCTGTGAGATTACATGTCATGGTGATTTACGTGAGGTTGGATTCTAATTACTGAGAAAGGAACGGAAAAGAACATCCAAAGTGTGATCAGCAACCTAAAATAGCAAAAAGATTAAGTACAGGGTTCTATTTTAGTGAAAATTACATTTTTGAAAATTTAATGGATTATCTTCAATGTGCTGTCACTTTTAGACCACCTTATCTGCAGTCAGGCGCCCTTTGCTGCCTTTTAGTTGACATTCAAAAGAGGGGAGAAAATACACTATCGGACTGCAAAGGAGGAAGCATGCTAGCTTCTAATTACAGTCACCACAAATAACATGTCAGAAGAATCTCCAGATCAAGTATAGATGAAAACACTTTTGTATATTTCTTACTGGAAAAATAGAGTAATAAGGCACAGAATTCGTGGGAGAATCAAGTGAAATAATAATAACGTTTAAAAATGTAAAAAGCAAAATACAAATTTTAGACACTTTATGTGCTGTCCAGTATATTCACGAGCTGAGCTGGCTGACAGTCATTTAACCACAATAACTGAAGGCCACAAATCTGAGATATGGGACTCAGCCACATGACATGAAGACACCCCCAAGTACTTCCTGGAATTAAATAAGGTATATAAGGAAGAATGGGAGAAAAAAAGGTAAAAGAAATGAGAGGGAAGGAAAAATTTTAAATCAAAACTGTGGTTTCATATCTTTCATCCAATCTTCTAGTTGTTTAAGGGGGAAAAGTAAGACCAGCCTCATTGTTCCATAGTGTCCGAAAGCAGAATTCTGTCCCAAATGAATAGCTCTTTTTTGTTGTTGTTACTTATTGGTAGTTTAATTCCCTTATGGTTGGAGAGCATGCTGTCCAGGGTTTCAGTCCTTTAGACTTCTGAGGTAGGTTTGCCATCACGCACGTGGTCATAGGGTCTATGTGCCCTGGTGGATGTGATCCTGTGGCTCCCTGGCTGGGTGATGTTAAAGAGGGGTCACTTGGTCCAGCTGGTGGGCAGTGCTGTCCACACTTTGTGTAGCCTTGTGAGATCTTATTGAATTATTTCTTTATCTTTGAATCAATTCCACAGAGAAGGATATGGAAAATTTAAAATACAGCTATGGGTTAACCTATATATTGTTTAAATATGATAAATAGCATAAGTTTAAAGTGTGCACATACAGCAAGGCTGGAGCAGGAGAGACTGCCAGATGACCACTACCCTGTGAGAAAGGCCATCTATCAGCCTCAAGGGTGGAGAAAAGCACAGAGCGGTTTCAGCTTTGAAGTTCTAAACTGAAAGCCTGTGCACCACTGGGTGGAGAGATGGATTGTCTTTTTAATGGAGATTTTTCAAATTTCTTGGCACAGAGCTACATGTGGTTTTCTTCTAATTAAAACAATAAAGGGTTAGGTTTCATGTATGTTGACAGTGGATGTCTACAGCCAGGCAACCATGACCACAATCACAAAATGAACAATTCTGTCACCTTGCACACCTCTGCACGCTCCTCTGTAATTGTTTCCTCCCTGAGCAATTGCTTATGTCTCCTTTTTTCTTTTCCTCACTTTTTCTCCTGAGATCCTGGGGACCAACATGGGCCTTAGCCTACATATGGAGCCTCCCCCACTGTTGTTTTATTCGTTCATTTGTTTTTTTTCTGAGACAGGGTTTCACTTTGCAGTTCAGGCAGGCCCTGAGCTTACTGTGTACCCCAGGCTAGCCTCAACTCACAGCAATCCTCCTGCCTTTGCCTCCCAAGTGCTGGGATGTCAGGCGTGAGCCACCATGCCCAGCAATTGTGGTATGTGGTACTGGAGACTGAACTTGGGACCTTGCACTTGCACGGCAGACACCAGAACCACTGAGCTAAATCCCTAGCTGTCCCCCACTGTGTTTTTTTGTTTTTTGTTTTTTTGAGACAAGGTCTCACTTTGTAGTTCAGGCTGGCCCTGAGCTCACTACGCAGCATAGGCAAGCCTTGAATTCAGCAATCCTCCTGCCTCTGCCTCCCGAGTGCTGGGATTACAAGCGTGAGCCACCACGCCCAGCCCTGTTTTTTGACACAAGGTCTCTCTGAGTTCCCAGCCTGGGCTCAGTCTCTTGGAGTGCTCAGGTCAGAGGTGTGGCCTCTGCACCACTCACTGGTAGAACTGACTGTTGAGGTTTTCTAGAACTTTACAAAATGTAACCACATAGTATGGACTCTTGGGAGGGTGCTGAACAACTCTGGCTGCCTTCACAGCACCAAATTCTTTTGAAATTCACCCACAAGTGGTGTTGCCCATGTCAGGAGTTCACTCTTCTTTGTAGACAACTGCTCTGGACTGTCTAGGTCCACCATGCCTGGTGCAGGGTGCACCACTTGATGTGCTTTGGGGTTACTTCTAGTTGGAGGTTTACTGAAAGAGCTACTATGAAACTGACTGTGATGGCTCACACCTGTCATCCCAGCACTCTGAGAGGCTGAAGCAGGAGGATGGCAAGTTTAAACTCAACCTAGGCAACTTAAAGACTTAGTGAGACCATGCTTACAAACAAAAAATATAAATGGGGGGGTGGGGATTTAGCTCAGTGGTTCCAGGGTCTGCCTGGCAAGCTCAAAGTCACAAGTTCATCCCCTGTACCACACACCACAATGGTAGGTGTAGTGGCTCACACCTGTAATCCCAGCACTCAGGAGGCAGAGGCAGTAAGATTGCTGTGAGTTCAAGGATAGTCTCAGCTACATAGTGAGTTCAGGGCCAGCCTGAACTACAAAGCAAGACCCTGTCTCAAAAAACTAATAAAAAAAAGTGTATGTGTATAGATCAATGTGAAGATTCTGGGTTCAGTATCCAGGATTGCAAAATAAACAACAGCAGCCCAATTTCAATCCCTAGTGCTGAAAAAAAATACTGCTGCGCCTACTTTGGAAACAGCAAAACACATCATACCACACACACACACACACACACACACCACTTAGCATTTTTTAGAACTGATAATAAACACAAAGGCAGCAGCACAACCTCTTCTCTCCCACCTGCCTCTGATCACACTCGTCTCCCATCCCAAGGACCTCAGCTGAGTCACATCTGCAACATGTGAAATCAAAGTTCCTCCCCCTTCCCATCTGGCCTGGTATCTTGACAACCACAGACCTCTAAGCCACCCTTGACCGGGCTCCACTAGAAGGAACTCTGTCCTCCCTCTTAGCTACCCTGTTTAATCTGCTCACCCAGGACTCACATATAACATGGGCTGGCGTCAGAGGCCAGGTGCACTGCCCAGAGTGTGCAGCTGTGTGTGGCTGTCCTGCCTACAAGCCTCACTTGGGGAGAGGAGGCAGGAAGAGCATCCCCAGTCAACATCCATCCTTTCCCTGCCCACATGCCCTTGCTCCCATTCACTCCTGTGCTGGGAGCTGGGCTGAGCAGAGACCTGGCAGCTGTCCTAAGGAAGGCAGCCCTGTACCAGGCCATGGAGGCGGACGTGGCTGGGATCCACAGCATAGGTCGGGCTCCAGTGCCTTGGACACAGGCCTGTACTCCCTGCACCCCACAGCCCCCGTGGGCCCAGAAGGGCCCTTCTGGAGTTCAGTATAGGATGTGGGCACCATCCCCAGGGATCCCTATAGGTGGCCCATCCCCAGCTGCAGGGCCAGGACCCCACTGAGCCCTCTTGTCCTGACCCAGCACACACACACAAGTGTCCACTAGAGAGCGCAAAGTGGCTGGTTCTGCCCGTGTATGTCTGTATCTGGGTCTCTGCTCCTGAGACTCCTGGATCATGTGCTGAAGCCCAGCCTCCCCTGGGGGCGCAGGCAGGGGGAGTTGTGAGCAGACACAGTATGGGTAAGACTGGTCCCAGGTGTCTGTTTGGTTGGCACACCCTCGAGGAGGACACCTAGCTGCAGCCCATCGCAGAGAGGAGTTTGCTGGCAGCAGCCTCTGTCAGGGCACCTGTCAAGGTGAGTCTGGACAGCCCACCCTCACAGGCTGTACAGCTCCAGCTATTACAGCAGTTGGAGGTTTGTGATTGGTCACAAACCTGGTGGTTGGTCCAAATTTGAGTGCTCAGTGGTCCAAAACAAGCCAGCCAATAGTCCCGATTGGTCTAGATGCAAAACTTCTGAATCGCGCCTATTGATTGAGCCAAATTATATTCTGCTTGGTTTCAAATTCAAGACCAATGTGGTCAGGTTAGACCTCTTTCAGGGCGTGGCCTGCAGGATGCCTCAACTGTTAAGGCTAGATTGGCACCTGTTGCTTCTCAGAAGAGGCGCCGGGCAGGGGGATGTTAATGACGGCCCCGTCCCGCTCTCTGTTCGGCGCGGCTTTGAAAGGCGGGAGTGGGGGCGACACAGCGCAACTCATCTGCGCATCCAGCCAGCGCCACACAGACAATGGCCAGGAGTCGCCGAGGGAGGACGGGAGGCTCGCGGTCCTGTTCCTCCTCAGGGCCGCGGCGGGAAGCGAGGGGAGCGGGGATGTGAGGGCCGCTGCCCGACCGCGCCCGGGACCGCAGGCCTGGACGGGGCGTCTCTGGTCCACGCCACCCGGCAGGGTCCTTCTCAGCCCCGCCCGCCCCACGACGCCCTCCCCGGCACTCGGGAGCCCTCGTCTCCCGCGCCTTCCGGAGCCGCGTCCCTCTATGCGAACCCGCGGGGTCCTGGCAGCTCCCGCTCCTCCCTCCGTACAGCGAGGGCGCCGCCTGCTGAGACGCGCTTGCGCTTCCCCACGCCCCGCCCTGAGCGAACCAGCCACGCCTGGGCCTGGGCGGATCCGACCCGAGGCCGCACTGGACAAACCCAGAGCTGATGTGCCACACAGGTCGAGAACTCGGGAACCACTCGGCTACCCAAACCTCAAACGAGCCAACTTGAACCAAGAGACCCAGGGCTCCGCTCTGCCCCAAACTCAGAAAAAGGCTGTCTCCACGTCGCCCCCTCGTGGACACATGAGAAACAGAGTGCGGCGCCCGAGCTGAGGAAGTGGCACGGGGAGAAGTTGGAAAGACCGCGGGCACGGCTCACAACTCCTTCAACTTACACGTCCAAGGGACACACACCTGCGGTACCTGCAGAAGCGACAGAAGCTCCTCTGTCCTCACTATGGGCCCCTATGCAGCTGTGCGATCTTTCAGGACTTGGAAAGTGCGTCCTCCCGACAGGAGTCCAGGAGCCAGTGAGGCAGAATGCTGGGGTCACAGGCCTCTCACCGATACTACCCTCAGGTGTGACACTTTCGGTTGCAGAGCCCCTCGCTCATCGCGCACACCCCACTTCAGGGATCTGGACATTGCTAACGCTTGAGGGGAAGCGGAATCTGGGACTCCGCGTGGAGTGTGGAATACAGACGAGGTTTTGCTCAGAGACTGACTTAGGGCAGGTGCCCTGGGCAGGGCTCCCTGCTTTCCGGTTTCTGGGAGAAGTTAAAGGACCGCAGACAGCTCCTTGGCGCTTGGTTTGTAGAATTCGGTGTGAGTCCACCCTGTCCCGGGCGTTGCTCTGCCGGGAGACACACACAGGCTGATCTAGCTCCCTGTTGGTCTCATCAGGAGCTCAGTGTCTTCACAGTTGTTTCAGGAGGCTACTACGTGTGTGCACCCGTCTGTCCTAGATTTCCTAATCGCTGTCACCCTTGTTCAGGACGGTCCCTGACCAGCCTTTGTGTTTCTCCCACCTCCTAAGGTCTCGAAGATGCCTATCTGTCCTGCCGTGGGAACGGGATCGCAGCATCAACCCCTGCACCAAGGCAGTGCTTGCCCATGGCGGGCTGTGTGTGTGGGGGGGAAGCTGGGGTGGCAGGCTGTGGGCTGGAGGAGCAGGTACAGCCTGCACAGCATCAGCGGGGCTCTTGGGAAGGAAGAGGTCCACAGCCTGGCTGGACCTGCTGGACAGTGGCTCTTCCTGCTTGAGCCTCTGACGGGAACTGCACTTCCCTGTGCTCAGCTCTGGTTTTTCATCCTTAGGAATCGAAGTGTCCACCACCTCACAGGTGGATCCCTTCTTTGCTCTGCATGGTTCTGTCTCTAATGTGGGTCGAGTTGCCCAGAGGTGGGGTGTGGGATGCGAAGGCCGAGGAGGCAGCGCTGCCACAGGGTAAGGGGAGAGGCTGAAAGACCTTTCAGGTACTGCTGGAACTGTGCAGGTGAACAGTCATTCTGGAGACTTGACACGGAGATGAGGAACGTTACTGAAAACTGCAGGAAAGACGACAGTGACTGACACACGGAGAGGTCACGCCGAAAGCACTCCTGGCATTGTACAAAAGGGAGCTTGTGCTAGTGATGAGTCCAGTTACTTAGCTAATGAGACAGCTCAGTAATGCACCAGTGGGGGCCTGCTTTCCCTGACTGCTAACAGGAAAAGATAAGAGTGGTAGATTTTAAGAACTGCTAAAACACTTAAACTAAAGGCTCCAATACAACAGCCATCATCTTCCCCTTCCTGACCATGACAGGTCTGGGTAGTTGAGCATAGCTGGGATCATCAGCCCCTACTCCAGGCCCAGACCTCGGCACAACTCACCTTCTAGAAGTGAGCTGTGTGCTCCAGACAGAGGGCCAGGAAGGGCGCAGTGCAGGGTGACCGGAAGGCTCCTCAGCCATGGGAGTGCTTCCCTTTTACCACTTCTACCCTCCTGTGCCCCACTTGGCACTCTTTGCTTATACTTTTGGTTCTTCCCTGTTTTTGGAAAGTAACTGAGGTGGGAACAGGCTTTAGTCCACTCACCCTGCCTCTCTCCACCAGCC
This sequence comes from Thryonomys swinderianus, assembly GCA_004025085.1. Lineage (NCBI taxonomy): Eukaryota > Metazoa > Chordata > Mammalia > Rodentia > Thryonomyidae > Thryonomys > Thryonomys swinderianus. The sequence goes on from PVIC010027474.1 coordinate 20,549, forward strand.
CACAGCGGGGGCAGTGTGGCTCCTTCCAGACAGTGCTGACCTTCTCTCTTGCCGTCCCTGCACCCAACATGCCCTGCAGGCTTCTCAGTGTGGCCATGGCTCCAGCCCTGAGACTCTTCTTCCACCTGCCGTCAGTCTCTACAGCCTGCACGAGTCACATCCTAACACCGCGGAACCTTCCTGCTGCTGCCACGAGAAGGGAGAGGATCCATTATTACAGTCTGCATTAGCAGACAATCACCACAGAAACTGCTCCAAGTTCCTTGTCTGAGTAGCTACTGGTATAGATGCCTTCTGAGTGAAACATGGATAAAAGAATGCAAAAGTGAGCTTTCAATATTACTGAACTTAGAGCTCACTTAAATATAAACTTTACTTTGCCGTGACAAACAGAATTATGTTTTCCTATACTTTGTAATCTGTGTGCAAATGTATCTGTATGTAGTCTGTGGTGGATATTGTAGATAATAAAATGTGGCCACTAAGAAGTGTTTGACTCCTGATGCCTTGCATCCTGTTCCTACTGCCCAGATGTGGCTCTGGGGCACCATGAAATGACAGCAAGTACAGGACAGAGGCACCTGGAGGACAGTTTCAGGAACACAGTGTACAAAAGCCAGAGTCAGGAAGATACACAGGAGGAACAAGGAAATGACAATGTGGGACAGAGTGAGATAGAGAAGGAAAGGGGATGGGAAAGAATTATTACAGCAGACAATGAAGACATTCACGTCTATCTCAGTCTGCCATTTGAATACTGTTTCAAAGAAACAATACATAGGAAGTTCGAAAGCTGACTTAAATAGTAACAACTGGTAGGAATTTGTATTTGGCTGGACAAAAATGAAGCCCCCAAAACCTATCCCAAAAAGCAGGAACATATTTTCTAAGCTCTCAAGAAAAATCATTTTTGGTACTTTCTGTGTGCCAGGTGGTGGGCAGAGCATGACACGCATGCAAAACTCAGGGCCACCTGATTTCATTGGGACAGTCATCACAAATAAATTTCACCCACTAAGTAGAGCTAAGGACATGTGATGTCGAAGAGGAGTGAGCAGTGATCCAAGTTAAAATCACAATGTAGGTGAGGTGAGAGAAATGGCATGTAACTGGGATGTGCATGACTGGGTGGAAATAACACTACAAACAGCAGGTAACTGGGGAGAAATAAAGAAAATAAGAGCTGTTATGGTGTTACTTCAAGTGGAGAGATACCACATAAATACTGACAGGGTAACTGGCAGGCATTTGTTAAATGAAGGAGACCACGGGGTCTAAAACATTCTAGGGCAATGGGAACCACAAGCCCTTCAATCCTTCCTGAATTCCAAACCACTCACATACAACACGGACAAAGAACTGTGAGGAACACAGTCTACTATAATTGGTAAACACGCCTAACATTACCTAATACTAAACTATGAGGTTTGTGAAAAAGAGGACTAAGGATGTGAGTAAATTTGTAGGGTAATGTAAAACATGAGATATTATTTGTGAAATATTAAATAAAACACATGAATAAGAGGGACAAGAAACTGGGAGGAAAACAATCTACTACATGTGGTAAAATCTGCCTTAAAGCACCTGGAATTTAGAAAACTAGTATATAAGAAGAAAGTTTGTTATTTTAGATCCTTATCCACCAAAATGATCATAAAATTAAGACTATATAACTGAATTTTCAAAATTTTTCAAATCAATATTGAAAGATAATACCATTCTAGTAATACTGGTTTACCTAACAGGGTTAAAGCTTGAAGTCTGAAGAGAAAAACTGGAAAAAATTTGTCACTTCTGTAGTTGGAGGGGCTGCAATTTTGAAAAACAGACTGGCTGTTGGAATAAAATCAAGAAGTCCCTGGTTGGGCCGGAGATTTAGCTCAGTGGTTCCGGCCCCTGCCTCGCAAGCCCAAGGTCCTAAACTCGACCGCGGCAACCACATAGAATGCTGGGCGTGGTCACTCACACCCACCAGCCATCAATACCACATACCACAGTGCCGGGCGTGGTGGCTCACGCCTGTAATCCCAGCACTTGGGAGGTAGAGACAGAAGGATTGCTGAGTTCGCTGCGGCTAGCCTGGGCTACATAGTGAGCTCAGGGCCAGCCTGAACTACAAAGTGAGACCCTGTCTCAAAAAAAAGAAGTCCCTGGTAGAGAATCCAGTTCTCACAAAGGATCACTCCTGTGTTAGATGGTGTTAAAGCGGGTATCTTGTTATAGATGTCACTATAAAGTGCAGAAGGTCCTCTTGATGTTAATCTTACATCAGCAGCACCTCTCCTGGCTCCAGTAGTATATGGGACCTAAACGGAAGAGAAATGATGAGACTCACCATGGGCTCCTGGCCAGCCTGAACAAGAGAGCAGAGCACTGGTCTTAAAAAACAAAAACCAGGGCCCAAGGGTTAGCTCAGTGGTTCCGGCGCTTGCCTCGCAAGCGCAAGGTCCTGAGTTCAGTCCCCAGTAACCACATATAATGCTGGGCATGGAGACTCACGCCCACCAACAATCAACACCGCATACCACAATGCCAGGCGTGGTGGCTCACGCCTGTAATCCCAGCACTCGGGAGGCAGAGACAAGAGGATTGCTGAGTTCATGGCGGCTTGCCTGGGCTCGCTCCATAGTGAGCTCAGGGCCAGCCTGAACTACAAAGCAAGACCCTGTCTCAAAAAAAAAACAAAAAACCCAGATGATTTAATTGGCCAAAAATAAAATTTTAAATAGATCTAATTGGACAGATCAGAAATTAATATGGTGACATGTACAGCATAGATTCTATCTATAAACATGAAAAAAAGTCAAATTCCAAGATGTGCAACAGGAGGAGTTATTGCTTCTCCCTGAGTTTCACTGAAATCAATATTTCTATCTTCTATTATCATGTACTCCAGTAGTCTGGGCTCTTATTCTTCCAGCTGAGAAGGTACAGCTTGAAGCCCATCCATTCCCTGGTCCCATGTAACTGCTTCCAGACTGGCTGGAGGGAAGCCAGGTCCCCACAGGCCGATGGAGGTGCAGCCATTGCGTGGGGTCAGCACACAGGGGGCCCTGCTGAGCTGCTGAGCTGAGACCACAGTGAACCAATACTTCTCACCGAAGGAAGTGTCACTCCCTCCGGGAGCTTTGGGAGGACACTGATGTGCCTGTGTCACAGTACACCATTTACGAGATGCTCATGAGTGTGTTCAAGGCACTCCTCTAAGTCAGTCACCAGGGGCTACAGAGCCCAGGAGAGATGCAGCATCCTCATATCGCTCTCCATCTCGCCATCTCTGGCACCTGGCT
>PVIC010027475.1:0-23817 GCA_004025085.1 Thryonomys swinderianus
CTTGCGAGGCAGGCGCCAGAACCACTGAGCTAACCCTCCGGCCCAGAGCATTTCTTTTTAGCACTGAGTAGTAGTTTACTGTTTGGATGTTCCAATTATTTATTTATTCATCTACTAAAAGACATCTTGGTTGTTTTCAAATTTTGGCAATTAGAATAAAGGTGCTATAACATCTGTGTGCAGGTCTTTTGTGGACATAAATTTTCAACTTCTTTGAGCAGATACCAAGGAGAAAGACTGCTGGATCATATGAAAGAAACATAATAAGTCTAGTTTTGGGGTCAAACATTTTAAGGTAAAATATTTATTTTTCTGAGAGCAACTAAGAAATATCAAGGGCTATTCTAATGCACTATAATGAATAATTATGAGAATATAATGTAAATATATATCAGTCAGAAATATACTAACCTACGTAACAAATAATAGAGGTTCTTCATGATTGGTGAGCATATTATAATATGTACCACATATCAGAAGTTCAGTAAGTGTTTAAGTCATGCACAGTCATTCAAGGTAGGTGAGGTTTTATTTCCCCCCCTTTGTTTGTTTGTTTTTGCTTGTTTTTTCTTTGCGGTACCAGGGTTGAACTCAGCCCCTTGCACTTCCAAGGCAGGTGCACTATCACTTGAGCTAAATCCCTGGCTGTAATGATAAATAGATTGATCAAATATAGGATCATCAATATTTGCAGCCACAGAGTTATAAACTTGCAGTGTCTTCCTGTATACTTTTAAAATAGCCTAAGAAGGGGTCTGGGATTTAGCTCAAGTGGTACCTCATCTACCCTGGAAGCACAAGGGCCTAAGTTTGATCCCAGTACCGCAAAATAAATAAATTAATTTTAAAAAACAAAAGTAGCCTAAGAAATTTCATAGAAGCTTTTGGTGGAGCAAGATTTCAAAATATTTACTGAGATATTTTACATATTAACATTCACAATAATAGGCAGATATATTTTATCAAAGACAGTTTTTTTGTTTCGTCAGAAACTGAAATTTTATAAATTATTTCTAGTAACTATATTACTGTGGTGATTTTCTACCAAAGCAATCTACCAAACAAAGCTGTCTAATAATTCCTCTACCGGACCAACTATCAACAAAACAAAACACTGATAGTAGGGAAACTGTAGAATTATATGAGAGAATCCTAGCACTGGGTTAGTTGACCACAGAATTCACATTCTGCTCTATGCTTAATCCTATGGGATAAAACTTTTATCACAGCCAATGAGCCACAGTAAGTTTCATGGGTGCCTATTTGACTTCTCTCCCCAATCCGAGGGAATTAACTTCCTGCTTTTACTTTACCTCCTTTTCGATTGCCAGGGTTTCTGCATTCATGTTCCACTTACCTTAACCAAATCTGGGTTGATTTGGGAGCTCCACTCATTCAAGGTCTTTTGAATACAATCTCGAAGCTGCAAAAGGATGGTATTTTGAAATTGTTAATCAAACTCTGTGCACCCCCTATACTTCTACAATAAAAATACTTTGATTTGATAAGCTAAACAAAAAATATATCAATAGGAAACACCATAAAAACTCTGAGTTTAATATCTCAGGGTTTGTGTCCTTCAATATAAATTCAGGACTGTTTTTTATTCTATTCAAATTCTTGGGGCCAGAGAGTTAGCTCAGTGGTTCTGGTGCCTGCCTTGCAAGCGCAAGGTCCTGAGTTTGATCCCTGGTAACCACATACAATGCTGGGTGTGGAGACTCACCCACCAGCAATCAATACCACCTAGCACAATGCGAAGCATGGTGGCTCACGCCTGTAATCCCAGCACTTGGGAGGCAGAGGCAGGAGGATTGCTGAGTTCCAGGCTTGCCTGGGCTACACAGTGAGCTCAGGGCCAGCCTGAACTACAAAGTGAGACCCTGTCTCAAAAAAAAAAAAAAAATTCTTAAACATTCTTTACCTAAAGCAGTAGTCTTCTTTTCATACTTTTTCTACCAGTGAATCTTTAAATAAACCTCTCAGCCATAAAAGCCACTCATAAAGAAACAAAAGAAATTATTTTAAGAATAAGGCTATATAAACAGAGGAATTTGACTTAAGAACCTAAAATTCCTATATGTAGCCCCTACATGCTACATTCCTCAAAGATAAACAAGTGACTGGGAATGTAGCCATTTACTCCCACATTAGATTCACCTGTGGTTTTATTAGAGCTTCAAACTCCTGAGCTCAATCTTAGACTTGCTCAACACTCTTCAAGAACCACTTTAACAAGTATCTCAAGCAACTGGTATGAATTTGAAACTGAGAACCAGCAGATAAACATATCTGGTAGAGGTCAACCTGCATAATGACAGTCCATAAGCCATTTCCTAACACTTAGGTACACCTTTAACCTGTCTTCAATGCTTTCCTGGGTAAACATATATTTTATACTAACATTATAGCATTCATTAATGTGTTTACCTCTTATGTCTATGTTTCAAACTTGCTTGATAGTGGCCTGCACTAAGAAATATATTTACATAGTGAATGAAGACCCACGTTCATATAAGAGGACAAAATTCACAAGACAAATCCCCGCACTCGGGAGGCAGAGACAGGAGGATTGCTGAGTTCAAGGCTTGCCTGGGCTACATAGTGAGCTCAGAGCCAGCCTGAACTACAAAGCCCTGTCTCAAAAAAAAAAAAAAAAAAACAAAGAACAAAATTCACAAGACAGTTATTTAAACTTACATGCCAATCACTCTAGTGGCTTCTATTAGAAGAAAAAAATGCTGTTGACTGCCACAATGAAATGATTTATGACTGCTAAATGGCTAACACCAGCAGTTTTAAATCATTGCCTGAAAGATAAGCAAGGTCACAGTACAGGCAATCAATGAAAATAAAAATGAGTAACTAGAAGTGAACTTCTGAACTGCAAAAGCACAATCTTTTTTTTTTTTTTTTTTGCTTTTTGGAGACAGGGTCTCGCTTTGTAGTTCAGGCTGGCCCTGAGCTCACTATGGTGCCCAGGCAAGCCACCACGAACTCAGCAATCCTCCTGTCTTTGCCTCCCGAGTGCTGGAATGACAGACGTGAGCCACCACGTCCAGCATTGTAGTATGTGGTGTTGATTGTTGGTGGGCGTGTCTCCACGCCCAGCATTATATGTGGTTACCGGGGATCGAATTCAGGTCCTTGCACTTGCGAGACAGGCGCCGAAACCACTGAGCTAACCCTCCGGCCCCAAAGCACAATCTTAATAGCAACAACAGAGACTAAACTTCTGAACTCATTATCTAAATTTTGACTGCTTATGTTAAAATATCTGTTTGTTTGGAGAGGGTCTCGCTTTGTAGTTCAGGCTGGCCCTGAGCTCACTATGTAGCCCTGGCAAGCCTGGAATTCAGCAATCCTCCTGTCTCTGCTGCTGCCTCAGAGTGCTGGAATTACAGGCTAAAGCCACCACACCAGCACTGTGGTATGTGGTACTGATTGTTGGTGGGCATGAGTCACCATGCCCAGTACTGCTGTGTGTGGTTACCAGGGATCAAACCAGGGACCACTGCACTTAGCCAGGCAGGTGCCGGAACAACTGAGCTAAATCCCTGGCCCTCCACTCTTTTCTTGAAACCACCTTAATCTTTGATTCTGCAAAATTCAAGGCAGAGCCACGGATGATGGTGTACCTCTGCAATCCCAGCACTACAGAGGCTGATGCAAGAGAATCACTGCAAGTCCAAGGCCAGCCTTCGCCAAATAGTGGGTTCAAGACCTGCCTGAACTACATAGCAAAATTCGGCCTTAAAAAGAAATTCAAGATAGAAGAGTCAAAAATTATAATTACACAAAGATTCATTAAGTATGTCACAAACCTAAACCTAATTTTTAATCTTGTCAGTTACATGTTATCTATAATGGGTGATCATTAACCTTTTGTTTCCTGCTATCTTCATTGTTATCATACACATATAGCATAACTAAAGAAAAATATCACCACAATCTAGCCTATCATTAGATCTGGAGTTGTATAAGAATTTTTTTTTTCAGTTTCCTGATAAAACTTGTCAAATACTTTTTTTTTTTTTTTTGGTGGTGGTGGTACTGGGGATCAAACTTGGGCCCTTGTACTTCCAAGGTAGGTGCAATACCACTTGAGCTAAATCCCCAACCCTCAACTACTCTTTAAGTAGACAAAAATCTTAAAATGACCTATTTAAAAGCAATACTTGATGTAATAGCTAAATCTTCGAAACAGCCCAAAAGCCCAACAACTGGTGATTGGATAAAGATGTGGTTCTTTTCTAAGTGGAGTATTACCCACTCAACCATAAATAAGAGTTTTTTATAGCTAAATGAATGCACCTTGAGACCATACTCTTAAGTGAAATAAACAGGACACACATTTGTAAATACTTGTTTCTCTGGTGTGAGAAACAAGGTGTGAATGAGGTCTAAAATGTACAATAGATATTGTGAAATAGGAAGAAAATGCTCAAAGGGGAATCAGAACTAGGGGAGAGGAAAAGAAAGAAGGAGAGGAAAAAATGAAAAAAATAATGGAAACAATGGTTCTGTAAATAGAAGAGGGTGGGAAAGGGAATAGAAAAAATACTAATCAAGATATATGATGTACAAGTACAAATTTCCTAAGATGAATGCATAAATTGTATTAATAAACTCGAATTAAAAAAAAGTAAAACTGGACCAGAGATTTAGCTCAGTGGTTCCAGTGCCTGCCTCACAAGCACAAGGTCGAGTTCGATCCCCAGTAACCACATACAATGCTGGGCGTGGAGACTCACGCCCACCACAATCAATACCACATACCACCGTGCTGGGCGTGGTGGCTCATGCCTGTAATCCCAGCACTTGGGAGGCACAGACAGGAGGGTTGCTGAGTTCGAGGCTTGCCTGGGCTGCATAGTGAGCTCAGGACCAGCCTGAACTACAAAGCAAGACCATGTCTCAAAAAAAGTAAAACTAATATTTGACCGTAAAAGAAAGCAAACTTTGATTTCAAAGCCAGACATGATGGAACAAATTCCCAGCACTCACTAGGCAGGAGAATCAACAGTATGTGGCCAGTCTGAACTACACAGGAAGTTCCCGGTTGGCACAGACTATATAGTGAGACCCTGTCTCCAAAAAGAATTCATAACATTCTAGTGGAACAAAAATTCAGAGAGTCATAGAATCACAAAAAAGAACTAGAAAAGCCCTTCTAAGAAACTTAGAACTCTCTACTTAATTTTTTTCAACAATAAGTGCTTTTTTTCCAGTTTATTTAATCTCTTCAGTGAAGCTGAGCTCCTTCAAGAACAGCAGTACATCTCAATTTGGACTGGTTGTTACAAAGTTTCTCATTACATAGAAATACATGTTTATCTTAGTCTAATTAAACCCTCAGTTTTGCTGCTGTCTTTTTTTTTAGCTTTTTGGAGACAGGGTCTCGCTTTGTAGTTCAGGCTGGCCCTGAGCTCACTACGGTGCCCAGGCAAGCCGCCGCGAACTCAGCAATCCTCCTGTCTCTGCCTCCCGAGTGCTGGGATTACAGGCGTGAGCCACCACGCCCAGCATTATATGTGGTAACTGGGGATCGAACTCAGGTCCTTGCGCTTGCGAGGCAGGCGCCGGAACCACTGAGCTAACCCTCCGGCCCACTTGCTGCTGTCTTTTAAAAAATTTTCCTTTAATGTTCTAGCTTCTTCAGTTTTGTCTTCCTGTGCTGAGGCCCCCTAAATGAAACATTACAAAGCAGAATTAGTCCTTGGAACAATGTTTTCCAATACTAAGAACCATGTTTTTAAGGAGATGAGGTGTAGCTAGCTCAGTGATACAGCACTTGCCTAGCAGGTGTGAAACCTTTGGTTTATGCTTGACACATGAAAAAAAATTCTGTAAACGGAAATGATGGAGAAAAATATCACAACATACACCACATAAGAGTTAACATCTTTTTGTAAGAATCCTGTTTCAGACATACTAATTACATAAACATACAAAATATGAATTGAGTGGATGAAATACATTTCTTACAGTTTGTGGTCAACAACTTTGAAAACACTACTTTAGAGTGTGTTGCAGTGAGATAAGAGAGAAAAATGTACCCAGTCAATTTACATCTGAAACACTATACTGAATCATCACCACTCCTACAGTAAGCAATGAAGGTATTATTGGCAAGGGCAGAAATACTATTGGGAGGAACAATCAACGTAGGATGATTCAAACAAAACACATAAACTGAACTGAAACCTGAATACAGACTAATAGTGATTCCTGTTCCCATTAAACTTAAAACCAGGAGTTCCTATCTCCTGAAAGGGGCTGCATCTCAGCATATACTTGAGATGCAAGATTCTGCTAGTCTGCCTACTAGCAGCTCATGTAAGACTGAAACCCTTTGAAACACAGTTGTTAATATACTATGACATCATTTATGGCATTTTCCCCTTTAATCAAGGCATACTTGTTTTTCTAGGTGAAAACTAGGTGAATGGGAGATAGACATCTGTTAAGTGGTTTCCCATATTCTTTCTTCAAGACAGTCTGATAAGGAAGTTATTATTACTCAATTTTAAAACTATGTAAACAGAGTTAACTTTCCCAGTGTCACACAGCTCTAACACGTGAAGGCTTATCTTAATTTTAGGTGGCGTTTACTACATTTTTTTCAATACTAAATTGCTCCACAGACCACAGATATTCTTCGGCCATTAGATGTGTGTGATGAATGAATGACCACTGACTGGCTCAGGAATGGCCAGTGTAATTCCTAATTAATCTCTGCCACCTATTGGTTTTCAGGCAAATAAAATGAGACATATTAATTTCCAGATTTAAAAAAAAGATCCAAAGTCAAAAATAAGCCTCTGGTCGTTTGCCTCGCAGCAAAATAGAAATCAATGTCAACACTCCAAAATTAAGTATAAATATTTGCCAAAGGCTAACCGCTCAACTGTTCCTTGGCCTAGAGGAGGTGGCGGGAGATCGGGACTCGGGAGAGAACACAGCGATGCGGGGACAGCGACCCCGAGCCGGGCAGGAGCGTCACCTCGGCGCGGCTGCACCTGCCGCGTGGTGGAGCCGCGCGGCCCCGCTGCGGATCCCGATCTGCGGCGCGCAGCCCCCGGCCCGGCCTGTCCCGCAGCGCGCTCACCTCCTCGCTGTGCGTGGACGGGCACTTCTTCCGCAGGCGGCCCCAGTTCAGCAGGTTCCCGGTCTGCAGGTGCAGGGTGCTGGCCCGCGACAGGAGCGCGCCTGCCGCGCGGCTGTTGGTGCCCATGGCAGCGGCCGCGCAAGGGCGACGGGCCGTGGAAAGGCGGGAGGACGGGCCGCTCCCGAGGACGATGTGTCCGCGGCCGAGAGGCCGGCGCGAGTCCGTCGGCCCCGCGCGGCTGCAGCCGGTCTGCGCTCGGGCCGAGGAGGCCCGCGGTGGCGGAGCGGAGGAGTGGCGGCCAGGAGAGAGCGCGGCTGGCTGCGGCTCCGCGGGAGTTGGCTCCGGACAAGGAGCTGCTTTCTAGAAGACAATGACTAAGCAGAAATCGCGGCCGAAAAGTGCCTTGTAATCGTTACTCGTCCGCGGAAGGCAGGGGCGGGGCGTGAACTGGCTGCGGGACGCCGGCCCGCCGGGACTGGCTCTCGGCCCGGGCGGGCGCCGGCGGCGGGCGGGCGGGCAGGCAGGAGGGGGCACGGGCTCCGAGCGCGGGCGGCCTGCGCGGCGGGGCGACGGCGCGCACCGAGCTGCCCCCTGCCGGTCAGACATGGCGCGCGGCCGACGCAACTGCGCCGCGTGCGGTCGGGCGGCGAGCGCGCCTCAGCCAATGGCCGCCGCGCTGCTGATTTCCTCACACGCCTCCTTAAAAGGACCGCCGAGGGTCTCGAGGCTGGGAAAGGACGGCCGGGTTTAGTTCCCCCAAGGGTCTACTCCGTCCATGTACTCCAGAACCTGACCCCAACTGCTAGTTTTTCTTCATGGCTACTAATTAAGACTGTTGATTTGTCCTATTTGCTGGCGCTGTGTTGAGTCAGAGAATAAAGCTCAATCGTTGTCCTTGAACATCAGTTTCAGAGGAAAAAATCCTAAACATATGAAACTTTGAGACTATTGACGCAGAAGAGTTAAGGCCTAACTCCCCACCTGAAACGCGAGTTCGTGTTCTCTAAAAATCAAAGAATGAATTTTAGGAAGAACGGAGGTTTGAGTAGGAAAATTTTATTGAGAGAGAAAGCTTCTGCCTTAAGAGAGACAGAAGGGGGGCCGGGAAAGTGGGTAAACCCTCCACCTCACTTTTTAGAGGGCTTTTATGGAGCAAAGCCACGAGGTGAGGCGGGTCTGAAATAGGGGGTTGTCAGTAAGATTCAAAAACGGTAGATGGGTTACAATTGACCAATGAGTACAGTGGGGGCTTCCAATAAGATTTGAAAAAAATGGGCAAACCTTAGCTAACCAATGGGTAAATGACAAATATAGTTACTTCAGCAATTTTTTGATTGACTAGGTCAAATGAGAAATCAATCCTTAGAGGGTCTTGCTTGTCAGGAGACTCCTCCAGGTGGTTCAAGGTCCTGCCCATTATCTGGGGGTTTTTGTAATTACTGTCTTCCAGGGAGGGGCTGGATCCAGACCTTGACCTTCCGCCCTGGGAGGAGAATGAGGCCTGTACTGTAGTTTCTCGTTGATGGTGTTGACCTGCAGAAGGACCCTCTTTTTTGCAAGTCTTTCAAGGGCCGGCCCTCTCTATCTGCCTACATATGTCTAGCTGGCTTTTCTACCTGTAATACTATGATACAATATCCCTAAGGCAGTTAGCTCCTAGATGAGTTCAGAGTAGGGGATTCAACAAGCGAGATTAGAGAAGGGTTAATCATTCATCCCCTTCGCGGTGATTGTGATTCTTTACCACCATTAAACTTCAGGCGGGAGAGACTTGGCATTGCATCCAAGCGATTTAACGTTTATCGCTCTGCCTTCAAGACTTCGTTTTTGTTGGGGAGAATCATCATAGAGGGCAAAGTGAGATTTTTATTATAAGGAGACAAAAATCTGCAAAGATTTAAATTGGTTAATTGGTTAAAAAGAGTTAGGGAAAGGATGGAAAAGATCTTGCCAAGAAGTTAGATACTGAGCCTGAGGTTGAGTACTTGGTGGGTGAAGGTAAAAGTTTATCAAGAGAAGAGTGATGCTGGAAGCAAGAACAACATGGGCCCCTGCCGTAAAGAAGGATGAGCCTGAGACCTTTCTAGCTAAATGGATCGACCTTGAGACCATACTCTTAAGTGAAATAAATCGGACACGCGTGTTTTTATACTGTACTGTTTCTCTGGTGTGTGAAACCAAAAGTATAAATAAGGACCCAAATATATAATAGATATTGGGAAGGGAAGAAATGTTCGGATGAGGAGAACAAAGGAAGGGGGAGGGGAAAGAAAAAAGGACAAGAAAAAAGATTAGAAATATAAAACATGGAAACAAAGCTTTTATAAGTAAGGAGGGAAGAGGAGTCAAAGGAAGGGGAAGGGAATGAGAAAAAAAGTAAGATATGTCATGTACAGGTACAAAGTCCCTATGATGAATGTTGTCATTATGTGTATCTAAAATTTACCAATGAAAAATTTAAAATACAAGGAAAAAAACCAGCATAGGGGTACTTTAATGAAGGCAAACACTGGATTCTTAGACTGAATTTGCTGTAGCATTTCTTAACTCTTAAAAATACATCTAAAGGGGGCCGGAGGATTAGCTCAGTGATTCTAGCGCCTGCCTTGCAAGCGCAAGGTCCTGAGTTCAATCCCTGGTAACCACATACAATGCTGGGCATGGAAACTCACGCCTACCAGTCATCAATACCACATACCACATACCACAGTGCCAGACTGCTACATGGTGAGCTCAGGGCCAGCCTGAACTACAAAGCGAGACCCTGCCTCAAAAAAAAAAAAATCTAAAATATTTTTCTATTACCATGAAAATAATACTTGATTATAGCTTAAACTATTAGAACTAGCTGAGAGTTTAGCTCAGTGGTCCCAGTGCTTGCCTCGCAAGATCAAGGTCCTGAGTTAGGTCCCTAGTACAAAAAGACCCAAAACAATTAGAATTTCCTACTGGCCGAGAATTTATAGAACATCCTGGCCAGCTACCTTCATGTCGACATTCACTTGCATGGCTTCTAAAGCTGACTTTAGGGGTGCTATTTTATCTTAGCTAAGCCTCTATGTTTCACTTTCTCCAACCAGGAAGATAGTATTTTGAGCTACCATGAAAGTACTGTTCTCTGACCATTTTTACACTTCTAAAATGGGATGTTCCCATGGTTCCACCTAACACTATGTAGTATTTATTCCATTTAGTTGATGTGAGGAGTTAGGAAAGCCCTTGGAGTAGGACCTGACTCCAGTAAATGTTCAGTAAGGGAACCTCCTATTATTAATCCCTTTATGCTGTGCCCACAATCCAGGTCTCACTTCTGATAAATTCATAATGTGTATACAGCAGATTTCATGTTGTTTTTCAGAGTTCAATGCTCTTTATAGCAGTTCGTTTCTTACTAAAAATTTCAGCCTGCAGAATTGGGGCCCTGATCAAAACCTAAGTATTTTAACTGCAATCTCTTTAATCTTTTATCATACAGATAATTTAAATTTTTGAATGCTTTTGCATAATTTGTTTTTAAAATGCTTATAAAGTTTTAATTTACTCCACATTACACTTAATTATAGAATGGCCGTGACACCACAGTTTTAGGAATAGGGAAATTTAATCTCCTAAATTTGTTCTAGGGGAAAAACCAGGGAATACAAGTTCAGAAAGCTTGATTAGATAAATCATGTGGACTGAGTCCTTTTTCTCCTGTCTAGAAAAAAGGAAAAGTCTAACACGTGTATCTTTGGAAATATTATACATTTTGGTTTTAGGTGCTTTATATTTCTTCTTCATATGTTTTGCAAATATTTTTTATTTATTTATTTATTTATTTATTTATTTATTTATTTATTTATTTATTTATTTATTGAGACAGGGTCTCTTTTTGTAGTTCAGGCTGACTCTGAGCTCACTATGTAGCCTAGGCAAGCTTCGAACTCAGCAATCCTCCTGTTTCTGCCTCCCGAGTGCTGGGATTACAGGCATGAGCCACCACACCCAGCACTGTGGTATGTGGTATTGATGGCTGGTGGGCATGAGTCTCCACGCCCAGCACTGTATGTGGTTACCGGGGATCGAACTCAAGACCTTGCACTTGTGAGGCAGGCGCTGGAACCACTGAGCTAACCCTCCGGCCCATGTTTTGCAAATATTAAGGGTAGAGTTGTGGGATGTGCTACCATTGTTTGAGTTCACGTTTAAAACGATTCTAGCTGGGCACAGTGGTGTGTCTAGCATCGCGGACCCACAATGAGTGGACACTTTGTCCTTGCTCCCTTGTAGTTCCTAGCGCAGTAGGGGGACAGACTGCAATCAGATAATTACAAGTAAGACGTAAAATTATACTGTGGTTGTTACTGTGAAATAGGGGAATGAATTATTACATTGACACATGATTTATAAAATTAGGGTGGGGATGACTTACTGCTGAGTCATGAGAAGACTGGTGGCCACGTAAATTAGAACCACCCCGAACAAAGGCTGTCAAGACACAAGTGAGAGTGCGCTGGCCTTCATTTTTCCCTTCTCGGGAAAGGGAATAGTGTTACCATGATGGATTTAAAAATAGTTATTGCATAGTCAATAGATTCAATTGTCAAGGTGCTAACGACAGCATGCCCCATCAGGAGAATGCCCCATCAGGACTGGGATTGAGCATGAAAGTATACTGAAATTCCCTTGTGTTCAAGTGTAATTGAAATTATGCTGCTGACAGTATGAATCCACTGTCTCTAGCAGGGTCATATAAAATTACCTGGAGGCCTACAGTATCTGCCTGTTTGGCTTTATTACCACCTGATAAGTAAAAATGATACAATTTTTATTTCTTCTCCTTTGATGAAAGTTGGAGGAGGTTGTTTGCAGGAGACCAGATAACAAGGTTCAAGGTCTCAGTGAACTTTGTGAGTACCAAAGAAAAACAGCAAGCTGTACCTCCTTTGACTACGTGCAGACAGAGAAGAGTCAGGACAGCTGAGACCTGGATGTTTACCTGGGTACATGATGTAGAAAACAAGAGGCAGATGAGTCTTCTTTTAACCTAGTGTTTGCTCCCTGTCTAAGTGAATAAAAGCAAACTGAGCCAAATGCTCAGGGTTCTTTGCCTCAGAGCCCTTCCCCACCCCTGGCTCCCTCACTCCAAATTATCTTTGTGCCTTTTGCTTTTCTTCCTCATTCAGCCCCAGGTCAGGGATAAACTTTTAGGCAGTAACTAAAATTAGTATAGTGAAGAGAAATACAAGTATTTGAAGAATCAGCTAATATTTGAGTCTGAATGTATATAATCACATTGGAAATTCTATGACTGATCATGTGACAAATTGCTATTGGTATAAATATTGAGAAGTATTTTAACTTGAAGCTGAATGTCAATTTTAAGGTTCAAATAATCATTCAGTGTTAGAAACTTATTAATTGGCTCAAATACATAAATATTAAAGTTGAAAGTAGGTTTGTGGCAATGCATATGAAATAAATTTTTATGTACTGAGGTTAGGAAGTATCTTTGTAATTTTTTTTTTTTTTTTGAGACAGGGTCTCGCTTTGTAGTTCAGGCTGGCCCTGAGCTCACTATGTAGTCCAGGCAAGCCTTGAACTCAGCAATCCTCCTGTCTCTGCCTCTCAAGTGCTGGGATTACAGGTGTGAGCCACCACACCTGGCACTGTGGTATGTGGTATTGATTGCTGGTGGGCGTGAGTCACTACGCCCAGCATTGTATGTGGTTACTGGGGATCGGGATCAAACTCAAGACCTTGCACTTACGAGGCAGGCACCGGAACCACTGAGCTAATCCTCCGGCCCTATCTTTGTAAATATTAGTAACAATTATAGTACTAACTGCTAGTATTAACAGTAAGTGAAATTATGGTAGAAGAGAATAAATGTATTACCTTATATGGAATTGCACTAATATTTTGCCTTCTAAATCTAACAGACTCTATCTACATTTCAAAATTGAGAAAGTCATTGCAGGGTGTGGTGGCTCACGCCTGTAATCCCAGCACTTGGGAGGCAGAGGCAGGATTGCTCTGAGTTTGAGGCTTGCCTGGACTACATGGTGAGCTCAGGGCCAGCCTGAACTACAAAGTGAGATCCTGTCTCAAAAAAAAAAAAAAAAAAATTGAGAAAGTCAGCTGGATGGAGCAGCACAAGACTGCTACTCAGGAAATTTAGCCACGAGGGCAGGATGATCCCAATTTACAGGCCAGCCTGGACAGCATAGGGAGACCCTGTTTCATAATAAAAGACATATATACATACATACATATATACATGCATGTGTGCATTCATACGGATTGGGGTTGTAGCTCAATGTTCTCTGGGTTCCAATACCATAAGGAAGGAAAGAAGAAAAGAAGGAGAGGGAGAGAAAGAGAGAAGGAGAGGGAGAGAGCAGGGGGTTAGCAGTTCCTGAATAGATCTTGGTAAATAAGGAGTCTCAATTTTCTGTTATTAGACTCATAATCTAATTATGTGGATCCAATCAGTCTGGTGGTTTTTACTCAAACTGATGCAGGGTGGCTCATCCAAGCCTGGGCAACATAGCGAGACCCTGTCTCAAAAAAGGGTGTTTAGTTATAAAAATAATGTAATTTTACTATCATACTTATAGAATGTGCAGAAAACCAGAAAAAATAAAAATGCTACTCAAAGACAATTACCTTTTATAAAATACATGACAATTATTCATTGCCAACAATTTTATATCTTATTTTTTAATTTCATACCAAACATTTCTTCATGTTATTAAAAACTTTCATTAAGTGTTATGAACTTTTTTTTTTTTGGTGGTACCAGGGATCAAACTCGGGCTCTATGTGTTTCCAAGGTAGGTACGGTACCACCTAAATCCCCAGCCCATGAACTTTTTTTTGAGACAGGGTCTCGATTTGTAGTTCAGGCTGGCTCTGAGCTCACTATGTAGTCCAGGCAAGCCTTGAACTCAGCAATCCTCCTGTCTCTGCCTCCAGAGTGTTGGGAACACAGGCATGAGCCACCACACCCGGCACTGTGGTATGTGGTGTTGATTGCTGGTGGGCGTGAGTCACCACGCCCAGCATTGTATGTGGTTACCGGGATCGAACTCAGGACCTTGCACTTGTGAGGCAGGCACTGGAACCACTGAGCTAACCCTCCGGCCCCCCCATGAACTTTTTTAACACAGGGTCTCACTACGTTGCCTTGGCTAGTCTTGAGCTCCTAATTCTCCTGCTTTAGCCTCCTGGCTTGCTAGGACTGTAAGACACCATTTCAGTCCTATTTTAATACCACTTGAGTCAGGCAAAGTGCCTAACTTTCCATTATTAATCATTTTAAACATGCATTTTATTATGACCACATTAGTGCCTATTAATTATGGAAAAATTAAAATACACAGATAAATAAAAAGTAAATAAAGCCCAAGATGCTACTACAGATATTCCTTAACAACTTTTTTGTTTTGTTTTTTATACTGCTTTGTAGATCTTGTTGATAGAACCTCAATGTCTTTTTTTGTACTGTACACCTAAGTTATACAGTACTGTAATTTTTGCTGATTGAACTGGATAGTACAGCACTATAGTTTTATGTTCTGTTATATATTACAGTACTGTATGTAAGAATTATACAAATAAAAACCAAACTATCAAGTTGGAGTTTCCTTTGACCATTTCTTTGTTCTGAACAGTTTCTCATTTATTGATTAATTCCTTTAACAACGTAGTCATAGGAATGGAACTCAGTCTTTAAATGAGGAAAGCCTGTAGCCTGTTGTATTTTAGGCATATTCACTAAGCATATTATGCAAATAATATGCATGGAAAGACAGATGTCTTCAAAATACCTGTACATGCTGTATTTTGATTGTCATTTTTTTCTATTCCCCTGCCCTCCTGATAGCCCCCCCACCCCCTATACACATAAGCTTGACTGTGCTCCTCAATCAAAACTGGATTGAAAAATCTATGGTTTAAATGAATTATAAAATCTCTTTCCTCCTATTATCTAAGGAGCCACAGTTCCTCATTTGTTAGTAAGAGAGAGGCTTTACTGGTCTTCTGAAAAGGATTATTACCTGCTGGGGTGGGGAACTTCCCCACTTTTAAAACTGAAATCTGATCGTAGGTCCACTTGGTTTTTTGAGCTGCTTGATGTGAATAATGCAGTTTGTATTTATATTGTCTTTCTAAAGTTTGCTGTGAGTTCATGCTGATTTGCTAGCTGATAAGGACAGGGCTCGGCGGTGATGTCATCTTGGAGATTAGCTGCTTGGTCTAAAAGGTTGGAGTCAGGCCTAAACTTGCCTTTTCTGAGTTCAGAGTCATTTGAACGCTCACCATTTAAAAAGCACTTGTTAGAAAATGAACTAGTATGAAAATAAAAATTTAATGCATCTGAGTGCAAAAGAGAAAAGTACTCAGTACCTACTGTGGATGATATGCAGGGCTGGTCAGTGTGGGAATAAAAACCAAAGACTATATTATGTCTCCTCCCTGCCACTGAAAATAAAAAGAAAACCTGGGTGTCACTTTGACCTTGTTGGAGATGAACTGAGTTCAGACTGGTTCTCTGGGACCTGAATCGGAATTCTTTGTGGTTTGAACATTAAGGGTTCAGTGGATAGAAGGCATGGTAAATATTCTGCAGTAACTGTTACTTAGTGATTTGCTGTTTATTTTTTAAAACAAGGCAAAATCACTCCATTGCTCCAGGCCAGGTGTTTACAGGATGTTGACAGTGGCTAATGTTTGTTAAATGCTTACTGTATCCTAAAGATCCTGAGCTGTGTGTTTGACAGCCATTGAATCAAGTATTCCTTACAACAAGTTTTCAAGGTAGGGATTTTATCACCACTTTGCAGATTTGAAGTTGAGATGTAGAAAGGCTAGTAACTAGCCCAGAGTCAAATAACAGGAAATCAGTAGAGCTGAAACTTGAACCCAGAGCTGAGAGATGCCAATGTCTGTACGTTTAATGCAATAGAAGAGGAGTATCAGTATACTCTCTCCTTTTCCCCTGGTTCAGTGAAATTGGGAATATTTCCTTTTCGCTTCCAATATAATCAGCAGCTTTCCAGCTCTAGCATCTTAGGAAGTGGGCATGGATTTTCCTCCTGAGTAGAAACCCTAGGGAGGTGGACTTGATGCTAGTGGTGCAGATTAGTTTCATGGGGCTGGTTGTTGCTTGATCTTGGTAGAAATAATCTCTGAGCAAGACTTGTACTGTGGTAAATGTGGAATGGGGAAGAGTGTGTCCTTCCTGTCAAAGGAAAGGTACTTCCCAGCCTAGACATTCTCGTTTGTAGTAAAACACCCAATACAAAGGCTTTTGTGAGATTTTTGGCCTGTGACTAAGAACATGCATATATGATGCAAGGAGTTTGTTTCAAGCAGGAGTGTCTGCACTGGGCTGTCTCCACAGAAGAGGTCAAGGTTAGGTGCAGCCCAGTTTGTATGCTTTTCAGAATGGTTGTTTCTCCCTTATCTCCCTTCCCAAGGTCTTAGCCAGCACTGCACCCTGTCCTTTATTTACAGCGTTTGCTTCACAGTCAGGCCTGTGAAGTGGCAGGTTTTGTCCAAAGTTACAGGTTGGCAGAGTCAGAGCTAGAATTCCAGTGTCTTGCCAGGACCTCCTCACCGCCACTTTTTCTGGTAAAGTGACACCTTGAGAATGCCAGGTGAAAGACCTACAGTCTCAGTGACATCTCCTGGGATTTAACTTTTTGTGTTGAAATGTTAGTAAGTTTAGGAAAGTAAATTCTAGTAACTGTGGCTATTTGTTAGAGTCTCGCCGCCATCTTTCCTCCAGAAAGTGTGTGGCCCTTACAGGTGAACAGTGAGAGAGAGCACGGCCTAACTCCACAAGGATGCCTGAAAGGTTAGGCCAAGTCAGCAAGTTACTCATTCAGCAAGTGTTTGTTGAGCTTTTTGCCCAGAATTAGAAGCAACATGGTAAAAACTGTAGCTCTTGCCAACAACAAAGGCCAACAGTGTACTGGAGCCATGAATATGTAACCGACCAACCATTCTCCAATGATGCTTCTTAGTATGCACCTGGGGTGTTCAGAGAACAGAGCTGATGGCATCTAATCCAGGGGGTGCTCAGGGAGGGCTCTGCAGGGAGTAATGAGGGTGTTGGAAGCAAAACAAGGCATAATTTAGTTTAAGAAAGAGCAAGGGATACTCCTAGGCACCCTCCTGCTCTGTGCTTTACTCCCTGCCACAGGTTTTGACAAATACCAGGTGACATCAGCCCCCCGACTGATGCTGTCAGCACCATGCTTCAGAGAATTCTTAAGAGCTGATGCTATTGCCTGTATAATTATCTGTTTTTCTAATTAAGACTGTCTTATTTTAGTTCACTATGAAAGTAGTATATATTTCCTAATATTAAAAATCCCAGGTAAATAGCCAGGCGTGGTGGCTCACGCCTGTAATCCCAGCACTCGGGAGGCAGAGACAGGAGGATTGCTGAGTTCGAGGCTTGCCTGGGCTACATAGTGAGCTCAGGGCCAGCCTGAACTACAAAGCGAGACCCTGTCTCAAAAAAAAAAAAATCCCAGGTAAAAATCCAGATATTTCCTGTTTTACTAGCCTGCATCCAAGTGAAAAATAGGACTCCAGTACCCTCAAAGTGTCTCTTGCCTGTTTCTGGAAGTCTCAAATGTGTTCTCATGCCCATGTGTTTGTTGCACTTCTACATGGAAACGTTGTTTTCATTCTTTTGTGTTTGTTCCCACTCTGGTATGTCCGAAGCTCACAGAAGTGTTGGTAAGTTTATGGAAGCCAATCACCAATGCCCCTGCCATGGTTGCTGTCTCCAGATAGCTTTTTGTGTCTGATCTTTGGGCAACAGAGTTGGGATGCTAGAGGTGGGGTCCTTTAGTGGGTTCCAGAAACAGAAGCAAAGAAGTCTGCCTGCTTCTCAGGATCCTCCCAGCTGCTCTGCTTCGGTCTGGAGTCTCAGAAGGTCTCTCCTGAACAAGCCCATCAGCTTCTGCTGGAAACTCTCACAACCAGCCTGGGGGTTGAGGACAAGGGACAGTCTGTCCTTTCTCTCACTGTTCTTTTTCCTTTTCTTTGTCTCTCTCTTCACCATCACAAATACAAGTATGTACAGATGCTCCTTGACTTACAGTGGAATTATGTCCTAGAAGCCCATCATTAGTTGAAAATCCTGCACCATGAGTTTAAAATGCCCTCAATCCGCCTACTCCACTGAATATTATAGCTCAGACAGAAGGACACTGAGCATCAGTTGTTTTCCCTGGTGACTGAGTGGTTGACTGGGATCTGTGTCTCCCTAGTGCTGTCAAACGGTGAGTAAGAGGAACCTACTGTGGTACCAGCCCAAGAGGTTCAAGTATGATTTGTAGACAGTGTGTATGACTTCCACACCATCGCAGAGCTGAACTGTTGCTAAGTGGAGGACTGTTTATATAAGCCTCTACTTTCTGATCCTTTGTCTTCTGTTTAATTTATAGGTACTACTAACTTTTTACTTCTTTATATCAAAAGTATTTTGTATTAGTTTATCATTAACATTGTCAGGGATATCTTTGGTTAAGAAGTTTCAAAACATTTTAGTCAGATCCATCTAATTGACTTCTTTTATTCATAATTACAATTCTCTTCTAGTAGGCTATTTTATTTATTTTATTTAACTCCTCCATCCACCTGGAATTTATTTTTGTGACTGTCATGTGGTACGTGAAATTTTAAAGACATGCAGTCGGGCGTGGGCGCTAAAGCTCAGGGAGACGGCTCGCCTAAATGGAGGAGGCTCAGCAGGAGACTGAGTCAGGAAGTCAGCTGAAATACCACAACTGCATTCTTGCCAGTTGGAGAACCTTCTGCTTCGTGCTGAGAATGGCTCTCAAACTTGGTGTTTTTAGCTAGGGGTGGCGGTGCTCGCCTGTAATTCCAACCCCTTAGCAAACTCAAATTGGAGAATCCCAAATCTGAGCCCAGTTAGGCAATTTAGCAATTTAGTGAGACCCTGTGGTGCGGCCTGTGGGAAAAGAAAGTAGAACAGAGTAAGGAAGGTAGGAGTACAGGTGATAGGTGCAGCTAGCTAACATGTTGCAGTTTTGGAAGTGATTCACACAAGGAGAGAACTAACTTGGTTTTAGGCAAGAATTTAAATTCTGTTTGTGCAGAACAGAATCACTGAAAGAAGGGACATGGAATGCACAGATACTGTAATTGAGCACAGACTATGTATCTAAGAGTACTTTGACTTGGTATAGTTGTCTTTCATGTTTTCTGTGTTGTGTGGCCTATTAGTCTGGTTTTTAATCTGTATATATAACTAATTTTATATGATCTTCTAAGAGAAATAAATGAATCTGAGGCTGAAAAAATAAAATGAGGGTGGAGGGAAAGGAGAAAAAAAGGAACTGAAATGTGTGTGTATACATAGCAATTCCCTACAGTATATAATTATACTGCAAACATGTACTAATAAAAATTTTTAAAAAGAAGTGTATTGGTTGAAATTAGTTACCTTGATTCATTATTCTTAATAATGAGTTCTAGCCAGCACTAAGTCTGAATCACATTCAGAGATAATCTGAGGCAGCATTAAAACAAAGAACCAGGCATAGTGGCTCATGTCTGTAATCCTAGCACCTGGGAGGCAGAGGCAGGAAGATTACTATGAGTTTGAGGCCAGACTGGGCTACATGATTTCAGGGCCAGTCTGAACTACAAAGTGAGACCTTGCCTCAAAAACTGAAGAAAAAAAAAAAAAAAGAAAGAAAGAAAGAAAGAAAAAAAAAGAACCGATTTTTAAAATCCAGCATAATCATGTGATGCTGTAGTCTTGTTCTCTGCTAAACGAGTTAAGGACACATAAAATGTTAAATAAATGTGTTGAGGCTACAAAACAGGATTCCACAGCATGGGTGATTTATAGATGATGACCATTTATTCTTACAATTCCTGAGGCTGGGATATCCAAGATCAAAGTGTCAAGAGATTCAGTGTTGGATAAAGACCTGTTTCCTGTTTCAGAGACAGCCGTTTTCTGGCTGAGTCCTCACGTGGTAGAAAGGGCCAGGGAGCTAGCTGTCCAGGACACTTTAATAAAGGTACTAGTACCACATCAGCATTGAAGGCCTGATACCTACCAGAAACCCCCACCTCTAAGTACCATCACCTGGGGGAATAAGATTTTAATATATGAATGATGTGAAGGAGGAGATCTTTCATGCTCCACCAAAAGACACTGGGAAAAAGTCCCATTAGAAATGGAGTCAGTGAGCAGGACATGGTGGCAGATGCCTATCATCTCAGCACTCTTGGGAGACTGAGGCAGGAATGCTACAAGCCTGGACAACTTAGTGACTTAGTAAGACCCTGTCTCAAGAAAAAGAAACCCAAAGCATAACAGAACAAAACAAAAAGGCTGGGATGGAGCTCAATGTGAAGGTCCTACGAAGGTCTTGGGTTAATTTTCAGTACCACAAAACAGAAAGAAAGAAGGTCAGTGAGGCCAGTCCTGCAAAAGAAGGGTGGCACGTCAGTTTTTCTTCTGCCCCATTGCAGAGCTAAACCCTGTGACACAGTACTCTTTGCTTTTGCAGGAAAATGCTTCAAACACACAATGGAGTTCATGAAAACATCTATGAGATGCACACGAAAATACAGTGAATGTTTAAATTTTTAAAAAATTACTTCAGTAGGGCCGGAGATTTAGCTCAGTGGTTCCAGCGCCTGCTTCGCAAGTGCAAGGTCCTGAGTCTGATCCCAGTAATCACATACAATGCTGGGCGTGGAGACTCATGCCCACCAGCAATCAATACCATATACCACAGTGCCAGGCGTGGTGGCTCACACCTGTCATCCCAGCACTCGGGAGGCAGAGACAGGAGGATTGCTGAGTTCGAGGCTTGCCTGGGCTACATAGTGAGCTCAGGGCCAGCCTGAACTACAAAGCGAGACCCTGTCTCAAAAAAAAAAAAAAAAATTACTTCAGTAGTTGTAGGGTGGGTGGGGGAGGGAGAAAAATGAGAACTAAATTGTGTCATATGCTGGTACAAATTCTCAATATTGTGTGTGATCACAATGTGTATATATAATGTACCAATAAAGATTCAAGTTAAAAAAATTACTTCAGTAAAAGAGACACGAATCCGTCCTTAGAGTTCTCCTTTATGCTTTATCTAATCACTCTTGCCACTCTCTGAAACAGTTCTGGAAGTCCTCTTTGTGTCTTCAGTGGTGCTGCTGTGGCTTGATGTTCTGAATCATCATTGCTTTAGAGAAGAGTCAGAAGATGCACATTGCCTGATTGGGTGAGTAAGACAACTGGAGACATACCATGATGTCTCGGTGAGCCTGCCTTACCGGGGTGGCCTGGCAGCAGCATTCACCATGCTTTCACTCATACTCCTAAAGGCGTGACAGATGACTACCAGAACTGCTTCAGAACATGGCAGCAGATGGGATTAGTGTGTTCAAAGGGGCTGGGGTACTTTGAGGTTGGAGTGAAGGCAATGTGTTCGTTACTGTCAGAAAATTTGAAAAATTTAAACACACATCATATTTTCTCATCAACCCTTGTATGTTTCTCACATGGCTGTGTTGAAGTCTTCTTGTGATTTGTATTAGGACTAGCATGTAGTGCTGAGGATATAGCTCAGTAAGCACTTGCCTTGCATGTGTTTGGCCTTGGGCTTGATCGTCAGGACTGCAAAAAAGAGAAGAAAGGAAAAATAACATTGAGAGAGCCGTGGAACCGAGACTGATACTAGAAGGAATTTGGGTCCTTTGCTGGAACTCCTCACTCACTAGAAGAAGGAACTGCTCAAGGCAGTGCAGAGATGCAGGAAAGTCAGTTCTCCTCACTTTGCATGGTGCTTTCCCTCCTTATTTCTATAACCTTAAGCTTAGAATTCAGAGTTTCTATGGTTTGGATGAGTTTCCCAAAAAACCAATATTTGAAATTTAATCCATAATGCAACAGCGTTGGGTGATGCAGGCTAATGAAAAGTTTAGGCTGTGAGGGTGGAGCCCGTATGAATGTTCTAATGCCAGTTATAAAAGGGCTTGACACTGCAAGTTCCCTGTCAGTCACAAGTGCGCCTTTGTACTTACACCTTTCTGCTGGGAGATGATGACTCAGCAAGCTGGCCTCGCTAGATGCTGGTGTTTTAATATTGTACCAGCCTCCAGAAGTGTGAAAACTAAATTTTCTTTCACTATAAATTACCCAGTTGGTGATGTCCTATTATAGCAAATAAAACAGATCAAGACAGTGTTAACTGTGTGTGTGTTTGTGGGTGTGTGTGTATGGCTATTTAAGGGCAACTGACTTTTCTTTTTGTAGAAAGCTGCTGAGAGCTCTGTCCTTCAGAAGAGAGACACCTGCAGACACACTTGTACCTAGTGATCCTGTTCTCACCGTAGCTGAACGGATCCATTCAGCCTGTTACATGCTCATTCTGAGACTTTGGACTCAGTGTAGGACTTGAGAGTTGACTCAGTAAGTTCTCTAAAAATTTAGAAGAAAGGTTTTTAATTCCCTTAGTTCTTCTTCTTCTTCTTCTTTTTTTTTTTTTGAGACAGGGTCTCGCTTTGTAGTTCAGGCTAGCTCTGAGCTCACTATGTAGCCAGGCAAGCCTCGAACTCAGCAATCCTCCTGTCTCTGCCTCCCGAGTGCTGGGATGACAGGCGTGAGCCACCACGTCCGGCACTGTGGTTTGTGGTATTGACGGCTGGTGGGCGTGAGTCACCATGCCCAGCATTGTATGTGGTTACCGGGATTGAACTCAGGACCTTGCGCTCGCGAGGCAGGCGCCGGAACCACTGAGCTAACCCTCCAGCCCCCTTTAGTTCTTCTTACAGACTTTCTTGTCTTGTTTCTTGAAATTCATCTTCAAAATTAAACCCTTATTTTATTGATACTAATTCAGATTAGTTTGCATTCAAGAGTTTTAATCAGCAAACTTAGAAAGTACATTAGTTGCTTCCAGATCTGATCTGAGCTTTTGGTTTTTTAAAATAACAAACTGTTATTTTGGTGGAATAAGCATAAAATTTAACTTCTTATTCATTCTCTTTTTAAAATTAAAACTTGGTTGTAGTATGTACTATATACATTCATTTTAGGGAATAGGTATATATACCTACTTTGTTCTTTCTATTCTGTTTCTTCCTCCCTCCATATCTAGATTCTCTTCACCTACTTTCTTTCCTTTTTTTTTTTTTTTTTTGAGACAGGGTCTCGCTTTGTAGTTCAGGCTGGCCCTGAGTTCACTATGTAGCCCAGGCAAGCCTTGAATGCAGCAATCCTCCTGCTGCTGCTTCCCGAGGTTGGGATTACAGGCATGAGGCACCATGCCCAAAACTGTGGTGTGTGGTACTGATTGCTGGGTTTACAGGCATGAGCTACCACACCTGGCATTGTGATACGTGGTACTAGGGATCAAACTCAGGACCTTGCACTTTTGAGGCAGATGCTGGAACCACTGAGCTAAATCCCCAGCTCCTTTTTTAGTTCATTTTTGCAACACAAAATGATTACATTCATTATGTAGTTCCCCTCCACTTCTCCCTCCAAATTTCATCTCTTGGTCTCATTCTCAATTACAAAAGATCTATTTCCTGTGTCCTCTTTATATCTTTTACTTTGTTTTTTACTTTATTTACACTTTGGATAGCTCAGAAGAAAGAAACCATACAGTATTTAAGCTTATATGTCTGACTTATTTCACTTATCATTATATTTTTATTTG
>PVIC010027476.1:0-23851 GCA_004025085.1 Thryonomys swinderianus
GCACTGTGGTATGTCATATTGATTGCTGGTGGGCATGAGTCACCGTGTCCAACATTGTATGTGGTTACCGGGATCGAACTTAGGACCTTGCGCTTGTGAGGCAGGTGCCGGAACCACCGAGCTAAATCTCCAGCCCAAGCAAGGTACTTTTAAAGAATCACGTGGATGGGACTTGATTCGCAACTTAAGAAAACTTAGGAGAAACGCAATTCGTTCTTATAACATGTGTGGATATGATAACACTGACAGTGCATTAAAGTTTTCCAGCAGAACGTAACTGCCATTTTGGAAAGAAACATCATGTACTTATGCAAAATATTGATGTGTTAAAAGACAAGGGAAGTAGAAATTAATGAGGGGTGACTTCCTTTGGAAGTGGACGGCGACAGCACTTCCCATTCACAAACATTACTTTCAGATCCTTGAAAGATACACATTGTATCGGACCTGTTCTCATTGCTGGAATTAGCTGATGGAGACGAGTCAAGTGATAAAGTTTCTTTTGGCTCCAGTTTTGAAGTTCCAGTCCACGTGCAAGAGGGTCTAGGATTGAAATAGTGTTATAAAAGAAGAGAGTGACAATAAACTGCTCAACCCAAGGCAATCTGAAAGCAGGAAGAACAGGAAAAAAAAAAAAAGAAACAGAAAGAAAACAGAGGGACCCAAAAACTATTTCCCTAAGCTATGCGCTCAGTGACCCAGTACTTTCCACAATTTCTAATTACACACTCAGCCCAGAGCTCACAGACAGACTAACCTACCAGCGAAGACAGTCTCCCATGAGTCAATTCCCTTCTGAAAGCCTAACCGCTCAAGCCATGAGCCTTTTGAAATGATTTTTACATCCAGGCACAGCAAACAAATTTAAAAACGGCTAATTTATTTTAATCACATCTACATAGTCCGCTTCTTCTACAGAAATAAAAACAGAAGAGAATATAAAAGGGTTAAGAATTCCTCAGGTGTAAAGCATAGGACAGGAAAAAATGACACCTTTAAAGAAAAGCAATCTAAGAACATGCTATCATTTGGGTATAAAAAGTTGAGATTGAATCTCCTAAAATGCATATACTCAAGAAAATGATGAGAAAACCCAAATGGAGAAAATTGCACATAGAATCTATTTAAATGAACTATAGTAATTGTACAAGTATATGGGGTGAGACATGCAGATTTAAAGTGCACAATTCCTGAATAATGAAAAAATATAGATTACTAAATTACCCACTATCTCAAATATTTACTATTTCTTTTTAGGCAAACATACAATACCTTCTCTTCTGTGTCAAAGTCTACAATACACAGTCATTGATCTTGGTTATCTTACTGCATATACGAACACACAACTCCTTTTTTTTTTAAAGTGGTACCAGGGATTGAACTCATGACCTTGAGTGGTGATGGCACCACTGAGATAATATACCTGCTGTTATCAAATTAGAAAATATTAAGACATGACTCAGTGCAGCAAAGTATACTATAAGAAAATGAGGAATTGTAAAAACTGTTAAAATCTGAATAAAATCTATAATCCAGTTAATACTTTAGATGACTATAGATTTATGACAGATTTAGTCAGTGTGTGCATAGTATGGAATCCCAGTAAACTGTATAGGTCCTCTGTGCAGCATCTTTAATACTTATAAATATTAATATTATTTTGAAATAAAAGTATTAACAATAAGAATTTCTCACTTGAATACATTAATAGACCGTTAAGAAAAAAATATGCTTTGTGTGTCTTAGAATTCATAATTTATTTTAAAGCCTAATTTGAGAAAACACGTTAGAAATGTTACACAATTTGATATTCAGAACAGATCAAAAGTTCTATAAAACAAAGAAAAATAGCATGCAAATATGAAAAAGCAAATATACTCATCTGCTCATTGCAGTTAATTGGCTGAAATAAAAATAAGAAAATATATAGCTGTATTTAGCCAGTTTATATATTCACATAATCTTTAATTCAGCCATTTCCCTTTTTTATTCACTCATGTTCCACATAAGAAATCTAGGAGAAATAAATATAACATTTGCATTATTAAACTACTTTTCAAAAATTCAGTACTCATTCGGTATAATGCAGGAGTCTAATAAATAGTCTTGCCATGATGCACTGTACAATAATTAAGAAAATTCAAGATATGTGCTTTTATCCATAACAACTGTGCAAATGTTTGCTAGCAGTTAATTTTTTCTGAAAACATACTTGTATATGCTGAAGTGTCATTTTATAATATGATAAATATTCTAAACAAGGCACAGGTAGGTAAACCTTGAACATTTGCAGACGCTGACAGGCTGACAGATTTCTTTGGGAGTCTTGAGAAAAATAGCAAGCAGCAGCGGCCTCCTAGAGAGACTTGAACTTTGGTGGGAAACTTCTCCAGGTGTATATTGCATAAATTATATTTAACATTCTCAGGTCTTAGCTAGGCAAAGGGCAGCCGAATTGCAAGAAAGAATTATATAGACTTATGTTACTTTGTGAAAAAAATGAAAACTTTCATTCATTCATTCATTCATTCATTTATTTATTTATTTTTGAGACAAGGCCTCACTTTGTAGTTCAGGCTGGCCCTGAGCTCACTATGTAGCCCAGGCAAGCCTCGAACTCAGCAATCTTCTTGCCTCTGCCTCCCAAGTGCTGGGATTACAGGTTTGAGCCACCAGGCCTGGCGTCTGTGGTATGTGGTACTGATTGCTGGTGGGCGTAAATGAACAAGCCTGGTATTGTTGTATGTGGTCACTGAGATCGCACCAGGGACCTTGCGCTTGCTAGGCAGGTGCCAGAATCACTGGACTAAACCTATAGCCCCCTCCCCACAAAATGAAAACTTTGAAGTGAAATATATTAAATGTATTTGAGATATTCTGATTCCAAATAGCTCCGGATTCAAACACCATCATGCAAGAAAACTGCCTGAGTTACCCTCATGTGAGTTTTACCAACTGCTCTGGAAAAAATATTTAAAATGCTTCTCTCATTCTATTGACATTGATCTTTTTCTCAGCGATTCTATGAAACATTTTTTCACATGTTACACTTAAACGCTGGAGAATAACTTCCGTTTCTGAAACAAAACCCTAAATATACATGAGATTATGTAAGCTCAAGTGTTATAGTTAAATAATCAGAACCTACTAAGACAAAAATGTCAGTAACATCCACAGTATTTTGCTAGGAAAGTAGTTCCATGTGATAGAAAATATAGCCCCAGACTCGTATTCCATTAAAATGTAAATAGACAGGCATCCTAAACTTTTTCATAAGAGTTGAGCAATACTTTATGCAAGAAGCTTTGGCTAGAATTTCCTTGTTGCACAGACTGCGCTGTGATTACTGGAGATTTTGGTATTTGATGCCTAAAGACATGAAATTCATTTGCCAAGATCCCCCTGTAGCAAAAAATAAGGCTAAGCTTTTATTGCTGCTGTTGGGCAGTGTAGATTACTGAATCAGATCCGGAAAGTTTATGTTTGTCTGAACATACCTGGGTCTATAAAAAGATCGGAGTAGATTACTTAATTACCTGAAATGTTTTAGAACAGGAAGACTTCCTCTAAACTTCTTCATACTGGATAGGCCCTTTATGGTAAGGAAACATTAACATATATTTATAAGACTTCTTCCTTTTCCAAGAACATATAGTTATACTTCTCAAGAGTAGGAGAATATGATGTATTAGAACCTTAGACAGCAAGTAATATAAGAAGCGAGTAATACAAGTGCATATTTAAATTGTTCTTCCTATATTATGCAAAAATAAAACAAAATTGCCGGGCGTGGTGGCTCACACCTGTCATCCCAGCACTCGGGAGGCAGAGACAGGAGGATTGCTGAGTTCGAGGCTTGCCTCGGCTACATAGTGAGCTCAGGGCCTGCCCGAACTACAAAGCAAGACCCTGTCTCAAAGACAAAAACAAAATAAAACAAAACTTCATAATGAAAATAAGAATATAACAATAGTTATGACACTGCATATTATTATTTTTAAAGAATTGACTCAGAGGATAAGACATAACCCAAAAGGATTCTCACACAAAAACAACACTAAACTCTGTTTGAATGCACTGAGAAAAAACCAGTAATAAAAACGAAACCATTTAACGTATACTTCGAATTGTTATAAGTGATGGAATTTATAACTTGGAGAAGGATTTGAACTCCTCATTTCCTATTTACCACTCTTCTAACTTGGTCTTTATTTGTGGTTCTCACATAAGAGAAGCATGTCGTGTTTGAGCTTGTATGCTCGCTTAATTTCACTGGCATTTTGACCTCAGTGTTTACTCGTTTAGTTATATATACCTTGTGTTTATCTTTCTTGTGGAGCTGTAATACTTCATTGTGCATAGATACCTCAATTTCCTTATCCTTGCATCTGCTGATGGACTATTTCCAATACTGAGCTATTATAAATTGTGCAGCTATAAGCATGAGTATGCATGTGTCTGTGTAATGTGAACTTATTACACTAAAGCACACATTGCCAAAACTGATGTTTAATGTGTGTACAAAGAGGACTATTATTCCGATGGAGTTTCATAGCAATGTGTCTTTCTGTAGTCAACTTTTACACTGAAGCACTCGCTGTATTTTATGATCATGTCTTATTGATCAAATATTTATAGCAATATCTGTGAGATAAAATGTGACATATTGTTACACTGGATCTAGTGCTGAACAACTTTTAGCTTTCCCCCACAGTCAACACGGTCATCAACTTGAATGTTTTGAATTGGCTCAGGACATGTAGGCAGTCATGAACGTCCATCCAGAAAACACTTATGAAACAGGACTCTGAAATGGCTTCAAAGCTGGCAGGACTGGTAAATTAAGTGCACTTGAAGCAAAATAAATCCTTAGAGGAGGATAATTGTAAGTTGTCTTTTACTATAATACATTTTCAAAAATATAACGGTTCCTCATTTGTTTATTGCAACTTACTATATCCTCTAGCAAATTTGTGTTCATTTACTCACCAGCTACGTATATGATCAAGAGGCAAATTCCCTAACTTTTCAGAGGTCATGTTCATCCCCTAAAATAGGAATTATAAGCACAATTATATCTGAGTGATTTTGGGTTGTTCAAATGACATAAAGTGTCCCACCTGGCCTTGTAAAAACAACAGTGATTTTTCCTAATGGCCTTATTTTTACTTCAAAAACTATCTAAACTTTGAAACATGAACAATATTTAAAATTTGAAATCTTAATCCCAAGTACATATTTACTAGTATTGATGTTTGTAGCAAAAATACTTTTAAAAAGTGTATTCAGAATGGTCACATCATTCCCAACATCCTGATCACCTCCTGAATTTTCTGAAGAAGCCATCTCAATGTTAACCATGTCACAAAAAGGCTGGAAGGGTCTTTGACCATTATAGGTCCCCAAGTGAAATAAATTCTTCCCATCTTCGAATTCTTAGTCCATGTAACCCTGTCAACATTATTTTCTTATTCATGTTTTCTCCACAGCCAGAGCTTCGAAAATGTTTTGAGTGGTGCTTTTAGTAAGACACACACTTCACAGTGTTCTAGTTTTCTCATCTCTACCATTCAAATGGTTTTATTCTGTTCAGTCCTGACATGTTCCATCCTATTCTGTCTAATCTTGCATGGTGACACTTATCTCGTCATCCTATGATATCTTACCTCAGTCCAGTTGTCTATTTTTCCTTTGTATTGTATATTTCTATATGTCTTTTGCATTACTCTGCATTGTAACATTCTCTGCTGCATGTAGCATGCGCATGTATCCCTTACCCTGAAACATACCCGGTGAAAGTGTGGTGATAGTCTCTAAGCTGCTTCCTTTGTCTTCTGAGTTATCATTCATGTTAATTTTCTTGTGCTTCCAGGAGTGCCTAGTACGGAGTCTTCCTCAGTAAAAACGTAGGAAAATATTTATGAAATCCACAAATTTATAAGTGTCCTGTAATGAACATTTGTTTTTTATGGTTCTGTATGAGTTTTCAGGCTCTCAACTTTTTTGTGTGTAACATTATTTAAACAAAGAAAAATAGCAAATCCAAATTTACACAATACATGAAAGTTCAGGAAATATAATCAGTGGATGGTTTTGAGATATGATATAATTATTTTGAAAGGCTCTCATATTTCACTTGTGCTGAGGACTGGTCATGGTTGACTCTGAGCCACCAAATATCTTTTCTTTCTTAATTTCCTTTTAAGATAGTTGTTAAACAATAGAACTGATCACGTATATTAGATAAAGAATAGCCACAGTACTTACAAACAATACTCTTTTATTAACTTATACAGGTTTTGAGAGCAAAATGTTCACCCAATGTTTTGATAACATAGAATATTACTACAAATTTCTGGTTCTACAACTTCAGATAATACAACCTTTGACATTAAAC
Organism: Thryonomys swinderianus; assembly: GCA_004025085.1. Classification (NCBI taxonomy): domain Eukaryota; kingdom Metazoa; phylum Chordata; class Mammalia; order Rodentia; family Thryonomyidae; genus Thryonomys; species Thryonomys swinderianus. Next base: position 6,398 of record PVIC010027476.1, read on the forward strand.
TTTGAGCAGAAAAGCATAATTCCAGTGACATTTCAGCACTCTGACATTGCATAGAATGAAAATATTAAGTCTCATTATGCTACCAAGAGCAATGAGCCGTATCTCACGTGCATAACCTCCAAGCGTATTCGGGTTCAGAACACGAGGCTGAACACCAGGTACCACAAAAGGCCTCATTCTTGTTGTATCTTATCCACTTAGTGTGGAAACTGACTAGAAATGAAAATCTCAAGGGCACGAGAAGAGTCCACATCGCTGCTCCCCCAAACTGTCTTTAAAATTTGTGAGCGTGCAGCCTCCTGAGGTGGTGTAATCGGACAGGGATCGCACGACTGTCCTTGCATTTAGTCCCGACAGACCGCATCCAAGGGGTGTCGGGTTCGTTAGCCACCACTGCGGGATGCTGTGGCGATCTCAAAGAGCCTGCCTTCTCTTCAGAATCCAGCCTGCCGGAAATAACGGCATGGGACAACTTGACAACTGACATGGAGTCATCGTTTTGAGCAAACGTGTCGTTCCTTCTTGGTTTCTGAGAGGGTTTCAAGCTGACCTTCAAAATTCCTGTGGGGACCACGTTTCCGCTAGTGTTTTGACTTTGGAGAATGGTACCACCAACGTTGTCGAGGTGTTGGGGCACCGCGTCCTTAGGTGGATCCATGCCGTTTCTACGGGAGCGGATAGCTCCTCACGGAATATGGATGATTCCGTCTTGCGTGGGTCTTCACCTTTTCCTCGCCCCTCTGTCTCTTTTTCCGTCTCTCACCTTCCACTTGACTCGTTCAGCACAACAGCAACAGCCCCTCACCCGATGGCACTTCCTCCGTCCCGGGCTTCTCAATCCCCAGAATTGTGAGGAAATTCCTTTCTTTATTCATTACCGATATCTTATACGAGCACAACTTGGACAAAGACAACACCATTTCTAAGATGTTTTATGCCTGTTTTCATCATGGAGAAATGACCTCAAAGTCACCTCAGATGTATGTAATTTGCAATGCGAAAACAGTTTGAGGGAACACTGAAATAAATTCTTATTCATATTCACTGATCTATCATCTCATTTGTTTTTTAGTGAAAACATGTTTGTTTGTTTGTTTTTACTTTAAGATGGAATATACTGCTATTATTTAGCCTAGATTTTAAATATCTGTCCTTTACTCATATTTGGAAAAAAATAAACGAAGATCTTGGGAAGAAATAGAAAAATAATTTATGAATAGTAAAACACAAAATCTATATCAACATGACATTTAGTAACGACTATAAAGGTGCAGCTTTTAGTCCAGGCGCCCGAACCACCAAGCTGCATCTCTGGCCCAATACTTGAGATTTTTAACAGCACAATTACAGGAGTATTTGAATTTCTTATGTTTAATATTTTATAGCAGAAACTAAAACATGCTATAATTTAGTTCTTCACGTTCCATAACATAATGTCAAAAGCCAGGTATAATAAATTCAGACTAAAACAACTCATGACAAGAATAAAGCTATCACACTGTTGCTTAATTTTGAGTAAGTTATTTTAGTGTTTGTGACCTCAAGTTTCCAATCTCTAGAAGGAATGCAATGATGTCTCATTCACAAGTCAATCCTATATTTGAGTTTTTCCTAACCATGTATTAGACTACAGCAAAACAAATACCAATTTCTGTGTCCTATGCTCTAATCAATAAGACAATATGAGCTAAAGTCAATGTAGGTATATTTAGAACCAATTCCCAACCCTTAAATAAGCCCTGGACATTAGATGGGACAAGTTTTCCTCCATCAATAGGACAAGTATTTCTTTCTAAAAAAATAAATTGTGTTGAAATTATTCAATAATCTTCTATAAAATATACTTATTTTAAGGAATCATAGTATATATACTAATTATTAAAATATTTAGTTTCATTCTAAAGCCAGGAATTTGATATCTTACTATATTATAATACTATCAAAATCAAGTAGAGTTAACTTTCATTTGCCATAAAAATGTATAAACAGTTGAATATGAATCTATGAAATGTCTTATTTCATGTGAAGTTTCAGATTCAAATATTTTTGCACATTTCCAGGAGTTGCCCAAATGAAATATAGTGTTCATTTTTCTTGAGCTTTTGATGAAAACCCTTTATATATGAGAATGTGTGAAGTGTTATTAGCTTTTAATCTAAGACATATTCATAGACTTAATTTCTGCTTTAATTACTCCAGTGTAAAATGTAACACATGCACTCTAACACACAAAAGGTAAGGAAAAGTTTATCTCTGTTACCCTCATATTTTCTCTTCAAAATCAGGCAACACCGTTTTTTTATTTTCAAATACATAATGTATAACTTTAAAGCAGATACTTAAAAGTCTTTTTACCAAATTTAGTTAATGTCTAGTTCAGTACCACAAATTCTTGTGTAGATTTTATAATGTCTTAAAAGTAATTGTCCAATTTGACTTTATAGACATTCTTCTAATTGATGGGTAAACCCTCCACTACACTGCATAGCTACAGTAATCTCGCGGTATCTTTCAATTCCACTGTGTTCTACTCTCATATTGCACTTAGCACGTACAAATTCTATTGGAATGTTAGACCTGTGCAATCTTTTCTACCGAGGTTACTTCTTTGGATCTCTGATTTACACAAGGTTTTTCCTCAGGCTTTTCCTGCCTATTTTATTTCCAATATCTCCTGACAAATTCAGATTTGATTTCCCAGTATTATCATTGTGTAGTATTCTGCTGCTGAAGGGAGTCTTTATTTTACTGTATTTTAGAAGCTGAGCAGAAGTAGCCATTCACGTTGTACATGAACAGCCATATGATTGTATTCCGACCCTTTACTACCTCTCTCTTATGGGAAATTTGCAGGCCTCTTTGGGATAGCATTACTAGAAACATTAAATAAGATAGATAATGCACTTATCAAGAAGCCACTGACTGATAATGAGGTCTATCTGTATTAGTTTATATCCTTTCACATGATAGAAGAAAACAAAAACGAACAGTTTATCACTAAGATCTAAGATACACTGATTCAATTTATGCCATATTCCAAGTGCCTATTCTCATTACAATGCTTCAACTAGAATGTTGATTAGAAATGTGGAAGAGATAAACTTTAATTTTTGTTGTCATTATAGCATAGAATAATCACACTCATTCCACAGAGTGACTCTAAAATTTCATTTGCATTCACTCTAAAGCATAGTTCCATCCATAATAATTTGATTACATTTAAATGTTAATTTTTAATTGATCAGATTTCTTGTTATCTCACTATTGTATATAAACATGAATGAATATAGGAACTCATATAGACCTATTCGAAATTATGTTTTTTTTCTGTTTCTTACGTTACCATGGACATATAAATATTTAAATTACACAAAATTAATGGATTATATATACTAAGCATGTATTGCCTAACTTTAAAGAAAATATTTTCGTAAAGATTTTACAGGAGAAAAAAAATTTCATTAGAAAGAATAGAACCAATGCAGTTTACATATGTCTCAAATGAGTTATTAGGGTGTTTTCCAGGGCCTGGGCCCTTGGTAAATGCTGAAGCACACATAACTGAAACCTTTGTTTCACCAGTAGCTCAGTGGCTCACCCTCCAGTTATACTTTCTTTCTTATTCTTCACGTAGAGTTGGCAGAGGCCTGTATGTATCACTTTATCTAATGTAGGGTTCAGTTGTCTGGATTGTCAACCTTTTTTAGTAATTTATTTCCATAAGCTTTAATGCTTTTTAAAAACCTGCATAAGTTGTTTAAAGGATGTCAGTTTTGATTGAGATAGATGATATAGATAGATAGATGATAGAGACAGACAGATAAAATAAATGCAGAAGAAAACCCAACCTAAGCAGAATACACTCAGAAGGAGCTGAGTTTGTTTTAGAAAGGTTGATTTTGCACTGATTGCCACAAAAGCACTAGGTACAAATTTCAAGCAGGCTTTTGGCCATGGATGATTTTTTTCTAAGTTTACCATTTTTAAGATTGCACCCGCTGAAGAAGTAAGAATGAACTCTTTCTAAATATTAGTAAATATATTAATAACTGATATCAGCCATTCCATTTTCTATGAGAATACTAAGCTACACTTTCATGTAAAACAATGTGTAGGGTGGAGGCTATTTGAGAGCCTAAGTGTAGAAAATCAATCCAACCGTTAAAGATATGAAGGGCATATTGATCAAAATGGGAGGAAAAAACAGTTACTACCTTTAAGACCTCATGGGAGGATGGAGGGTATTGAGGATATTATTTTAACTCCAACTTCAAGGTACCATTGATGCAGTTAAAAGTCCATATACTACCTCCCCTTTGTTAAGTAGCAGAATTCCCAGCCACTGATTTCTTTGATAAATCGAAAGCAGCTGGTACTTCAAGGATGGTTATTAATCTCCACAGAAGATGAAGCAGAAATTACTAAACAGTGTTTTGCAATTAGTGTTTCACCCACTACCTATTTAGGAATAAAAGATCTTCAAATTAGTCTCTGCTTGTCACAGAGATAGGTTTTAATTTATACATGGTCACTTTAAGAAATCAGGATGCACCGAAAGGAAAGCAAACTTTCATCAATGCTTTAATGTAAGGTAACTATTACATAAATGCATATTTGATTGGCTTTCTTGTTATCTTCAATCATAGAGAAGGAGAAAAGAACTGTTCAATTTTAGAAGGTACCAACTGAATAGCTTCTTCATCTTTCCAATTTTAAATTAGTTTCTGCCATCCCTTCAGCTAGTTTTTGGCTGAAATGTGCAACAGCATAATTTAAATTTTTGGGTTAAAGTGTGAATTTTGTTTTTTAGGAAAATGAATTTTTAAAAAATGCTGTATATTCTTCAATAAATTCTGCACAAATGCCAGTTTTTTAGGTATGCAGATTCCTTTTAGTTATCAAAGTATCATTTAGCATCATTTATTTAATTGTAATATCTGTTGATAAAGAAAATAAATTCCCCAACTTGGGTGCATTCACAATTAAAAGAACATGCAATTAAATTTGCTATCTTATCTAAACAAGTTTAAAATGATTAATCATCAGCTTGTGACCCTTAAGGTTACTAAACATTTGTTTGTTACTGTATGGTTGTAATTATGAATCTGGAGAAAATAATATTAACTCCATATATTTGGAATACTACAACAATCATTTTTTAATGATTTGGTACCCTAATCAGAAACTATAGTTCTTTAATAGCTATAATTGTTGGGATATATGTATAGGTGTGACATTTCTTACTCAAAGTGACCCAGTAAGTTAACTGTCACTGGGACCAATGTGCTTTGTATTATTTCATTGATAGAACTGCTTTATTATTCATATTTCCTGAGCAATGGGTTAAAATAATAATATTCATAAAGTTAATATTGATACATGAGAAAACATAGTGGCTTAGCTTTGGCATTTATAATTTCTCCTCAGAAAAAAATTTTATTTACAATAGTTACCAGAAACTGCATTCCATAGTTTATGGTTCTAAGTATCAATAAGTTGATCTAGCATAGTTGAGCTTGATTAAAATTGTTCTGTAATAGTTTATATGTCTAAATACCATGATGACCGAGAGAGTATGTTTGACAGTTTTTAAAGATCTTCTTTTAAAAAATACTGAGTTTCTAAAATAAATTCTGCACTTGTATCTAATATCCATAATGACCTGATAAAGAAATAATGTCTCCCAGCTGTGGTCAAGTCATTAGAAGTCTGTCTTCATGAACAGGATTAGTACTTCGAGAAAGAGGGTTCAGAGAGTTTTCATGACCTGCTCCAAGATGGTGAACATAGAGGAAATTTTCACCCGACAGAACACTCACTGGGAACTTAACCTTTGATTTCCAGACTGTAGAACTATTTAAAAAAATTTTTCTGTTATTTTTAAACTACTCAGTCTAAGGCACATTTATATCACCCCAAAGAAGCTAAGACAAAATCAGTTCTAAATATTTAGTAGTTTAGGTCATTTTGAAACTTCTAAATTAAAAAAGTACTGAAAGTTTTCCACACTCATCTGCAAAGCTTCGAATCATAAATCATTGATTTAAACACATCCTTAACTCTGAAACCCGAGGGACAATTGTCCTAGTTTCTTTCTGCTTAATGTCATTTCCTAAACTTTTTTTGTTTATGAGGAAAAAAAAAGACATAGCACCTCATTTCCCATTCATTATAATGCACGGATTAAATCTTAAACTCCCAAGATTGACGTGTAAATTAAGTCCTTTCTACAGGCAATGAGCGTTGATTTAATATGATGAAGAGAACTACAGTGATAAACTTGTGAGCAGGTTGGCTCTTAACTATCTGCAAAGTATTCAGAGAACTAAGTTACCTTCTGCTTTTGTAGGTCATGGAACTTGTACTTTGGATCTTCTACAGAGGGCTATTTTTAGTTTTCAAACTACACTGTTTACTACATGTATGCATGCTAGATGTCCTGTGTGATATTGTAAAGATTTTAATAAACTGCTGCAGTTAAGAGGCTAGCTAAACATACTAGCTCGACTCTTCCTTCAAATTCTTACTTTGTTCTTGAAGCTTAGTTTTGCAGATTTTTAATAAATGAATAGCATATTATCAGTATTATGTCTTTTTCATCATTTAATTTCAAAAAATTCATTTATATAAGGATGACTATTGAATGCAAACCCCCAAAGCCCTAGACTATTTTGGAAAGCCACACATCACCTACCTACTGAATCTACACTTACCATATCCTTAGGTCTCTTATAAAAAGAGTTGGTGTTGTGTTTTTCATTTTTATCTTTTCCCTTGTTTCAAATTTCCAAAGCAAATAGCCCTATAGGATTATCTCCAGCTTTATTAAATAGTCCCTTACCTCAGCAATGACCAGCCATGTAGTTGTCATTATATATTAGTCTACCTTACAGCACAAATCTTTTTGAGGCACTGTAGTCTTTTCATTATTCAATTTAACTGTTCACAAATATGCAATTCCTTAATAAATTTAATATACATTTTTACTTGAACTTCTAGGAAACATTCCAATCATTGCATTTGAATCTACTCAACAAGAAAAGAAAACAGAATCAGAAATAATATATGCTTCATAAAAATGCGTTATTGTTAAAAATGAAGTTATTTTTCAGATGTTCTATAAGTGACCAGGAACTGTTAGGAAATCAGGAAAATCCTATTTTATTTATTCTAATGAAGTGGAAGTCTGAGTACTTATGATTTCTGAGTATTTTGATTTCTACGGTTACATACTATAATAAAAACAATATTAAACACCGATCTTTGGGCTTACCCAACATGCCAAGCAAAGATATGGAAACATAGAAAAGAAACTAACTGTGGTAAATTTACCTAAATCCATAGTGGCTGATACAACAGCAAGTATCATGAATTAAGGAGTTCAAAATAAATGCAATGAAGTATATGTACACAATCAAATAAAGCATAGGATAAACTAAAATCATAATATAATTCTAATTCATATAATAATATTCTTTTTTTTTTTTGAGACAGGGTCTCGCTTTGTAGTTCAGGCTGGCTCTGAGCTCACTATGGAGTCCAGGCAAGCCTTGAACTCAGCAATCCTCCTGCCTCTCCCTCCCGAGTGCTGGGATGACAGGTGTGAGCCACCACTCCCGGCCATGTAATAATATTCTACGGTCATAAAATTAACTGGGAAGTGATAATATTGCTTATTTAAATTAGATGTTAATGAGCCCAGGATCCATTTGTGAAGAAATTATTAAATATCGTAAGATATTTTGTAATAAAAAGCCTAATAGAAATAGAATGATTATTATAATTTACAGGAAACATATGATGCAACCTCTGTAAAAAAAACAAAAAGTCAGGTGCAAAGTATTCATGCAATTGATGAATTTAAATTGCATCTAAGCAGAATAAAAGTCTTCATTATAAAGTCAGATGTTTGGATCACATAGTGTATTTGTCAAAAATGTCTTCTAGAACACTACAGTTGGGAACAAGAGCTGGTGTAGAAATATTTTATTAAAAAGAAATCCATAGAGCTCTATGGGTATAAAACAAAGTAGATCATGACACATTAATTATTTCTTAGAGATGATAAAGTAGAATACGTGTGTCAAAAATACAGGCCCTGAAATGCAGGAAAGCTGAACGACCATAAACACTATGCAGTTACTAACCCAGTATTACAGTTGTGCAGAAATAATTAACCGAAGGGAAGAATAAAAATCGCCAGTGGTCCGTCTGTCCGGAGACTTTCCTACACCTCTCTGAGTAACTGAGATAGTGATCAAGGAAAATCCAGAGAGGGTAACAATATCTGAACAACTTTATTTGCCAAATCAGCCTCAGTCACATACAGAACCTAGTACAGAATTTCCAGTTTCTCATTTGTTTTAAAGTGGGCAAGAGATCTGCCACAATTGCCCAGGGAATGTGAGGTGGAGGAACTGCTGTGAATTGGCAAAATTCATTACCTAAAAGGTATATGGTTTCATTATGTATTTCCACGAAACAGGTTACACCAAGACACCTATCACAAAAACGAGACATAGAAATATTTAATTTTCAGGAGTCTGGGTAGCCTGGAATTTTCTGTTTTCTCCCTGGGCTTCTTAAACAGGTAGAGTCCGTCTGGACCAGGGCTGCGCTTTTCCTGGTACCCTAAAGGCAACATTGTGACGCTGCTCGGTTCTCAGGGCGGCTCAGCTGAGCCGCTAACAGGGAGCGTTTCGAATCTCCTCCGTCCTGTCTTTCCAAGAAGCTTTGACCTTCTTGAAGCAGCGTGGCTGTGTTTGAAGAGCAAGAGTATCAACTATACTCTGGCACCAGCTCTTTAAGATAATTTGTAAACTATATAAATAATAATACCATGCTCACTTATGGGTTTAGTTTTTCTTAATGGGTCCATTTTTGAAGAATTTCCACTATTTGAAATGAAATCAAGAATTACAGAAGAGGGCCGAGGGTTAGCTCAGTGGTTCTGGCGCCTGCCTCTCAGGGGTCCTGAGTTCGATCCCCGGTAACCACATATAATGCTGGGCGTGGAGACACGCCCACCAACAGTCAACACCGCATACCACAGTGCCGGACGTGGTGGCTCACGCCTGTCATCCCAGCACTCGGGAGGCAGAGACAGGAGGATTGCTGAGTTCGCGGCGGTTTGCCTGGGCACCACAGTGAGCTCAGGGCCAGCCTGAACTACAAAGCGAGACCCTGTCTCAAAAAGCAAAAAAAAAAAAAAAAAGAATTACAGAAGAATTACAGTGGGATTCATACATATAATGAATCTAGTACAGTCAGTTATAAAATGCAGAAAAAAAATCAGAAAAAATGGGTGGATTTTATGTTATAATGTATATCTTAAAGTTCATATTCCTAATCAAAAAGGGCCAAGAAAGGGATCCGCCGAAGAACTGTTGGGTTCCAGAATGATTTTATATATATATGTATGTAAATAAATATATAAGTATATAAACATATATATTTATATTATATATTATAAATATAAATATATATATTTATATAAATCGATTTAATTAATCACTGTGGTAATAAAGTTTATTTGCATTCTTCACTTTGCCTCCGTGCCTGAGCCAGATTTTAAGGATGCTCAGTAAGCAGGATCCACCCTAAAACCAGGAAGAATTTCATAATGCAGGCCCTACAGGGTATGGACGCGGGTGTGGGGAATCGGGATGGAAAAGAAACTACAAGAACGGCAGCTTTTATTTGCTCTTAAATACTGAAAGAAAATGCCACTCCAACTGCTCCACATATGTAGACTGACAGCTAAGTTCCAGCATTGATAAAACAAGGACAAAAGTGTTTTTTAAAAATAAATAAGCCTTATAGAACACTTAAAGTCATGTGAAAGGAGATTGGTGTATTTAGAGTTCTTTTTCTGACACTGTTATTAACAAATTGCTTCCATTTATTTTTCCTAGGAGCAAACAACAGAGCAGTGAGGTAATCATGCCAAGTTAATGATGATAATACAGTTGTTTGGAAATCATTACTTTTTCAACTAAAAGTTGAGGTGAAAACTAGTGTTTTTCAGGTTTGATTATTACCTTCACTTAGAAACTGAAATTTTAACCATTAGGCTTCTGAAATTAGTTTCTAGCAAGTTGTTGAACTCATCCTAGGCGATCACAAATCTCAGCTTGTTGTGTTCTTTTAGTTAATTCCAAGGCACTGCTTATTCCAAGTAAAATACATAAGGCTAAAGTAAGAGTGTTTAATTTTCTTGAAATCATATTTTCACTACAAAGTTGACCTTTACATGTCTCATTTGTTAAGCAAATGACATTATTTGAAATTAGTCATAGCTTTCCTGTTTTATACCAGTTAAGCTTGATTATCAGTCTTTCTGTAGAGCTTGTATTCAGTTTAATGCGTTTCATGCATCTCTGTTTATCAGCTTTAGATTCTGAAGGAGGCATTTGCCTATAAATCGTTCTCACTGCTGCATTTTATTTTAATGCACAGCCTCAGAACACTAACATAATTGGTGCAATCTGTTATTTACAGATACGCAGTTAGACGCAGGTGGCAAAGGCATTTTTAGTGTTGCGAAGAAAAGCAAGACCTTCATCATAACTTGAGTTATGTGAATAAAAGTTGTCGCGAGGTTCGGAGAGCAGCCTTCTCGCCGCAGTACTTTTTCTGGCTTTAGGAAATTGCTTCCATATGGGATATTTTTTTCCATCTCACTTTATACAGGAATGCATCGTTTGTATAATGGACATTCATTCTTCCAAAAGTGGCCTCGTGGTGGGCTGTTGTGGGCTTTGATCTGTGCAGTCCTCCGCAAGTAACCTGGACACACTGGCTTGTCATTTCGGTCTCATGAAACTTGCTGAACCTGTCACCAGTAAGCTGATAATAAACTGTAAGAATAAGTAAGTACATGAAAACTAGCAAAAGTTGTTTTCCTATAATAGAGTGATTACAGTGGCCGCTGTGGACCAAGACTGTTTCCCCGAGGCAGCAGGGAAAAGAAACTTCTTGGTAGTTATAGGCAGCATTCAGAGAGAAATGGTCACAGATGTGCGTGGAGAGTGATCAGTTTCTAAAGATAGTTACACGTGTTGATCAGAAAGAAAATATTAGATTCATGGCGCAAGAGATAAAAACCCTCCATTTATTAAAAAGAAAGAACAAGAAAATACAACACAAGGTAATACTTCTCGCTCCACGTACCCTTTCAACTATAGTTTCCTATGTGTTTTGTATAAAACTCATGAGTGCAGCCGGGCGTGGTGGCTCACGCTTGTAATCCCAGCACTCGGGAGGCAGAGACAGGAGGATTGCTGAGTTCGAGGTTTGCCTGGGCTACATAGTGAGCACAGAGCCAGCCTGAACTACAAAGCGAGACCCTGTCTCAAAAAAAAAAAAAAAAAAAAAGTCATGAGTGCAGTGTTGGACAATTTGGGTAAGTGCAGGGTTTTATCACTCATACTTGATTCTACCTCATTGTCACCATCAGTCACTGCTGGCAGAGTCCTCGGTAATGACCAGGTGTCAGGTCCGATGATCCACTGTCAGTCGTCTCTTCTTGGGTCCCGCCGTAGCTTTTGATTAATTGCATGGCAGGCAGGCTAATGCACACTTGGCTTAGTAGATGATTTACTCTGATGTATTAGATCTTTTTCCTCTTATTTTTAGTCTTCCCTGTAGAGTGGATCATATTCTCTACTTCTCCAACTTCTTACTCTTCCCTTTCTTTTCCTTCTTTCTTTTTCTTTGTGATTCCATCCAGTCTCATTTGTGCATATTTGAACTTCAAAGTTATACCCTCAAGTGAATAAAAATATTGAGCTCAAGAAACTTGCACCTAAACAGCTTTATTCATTTCCGCTAGCTGCTTGAACATGCTCAAAAGCTCATTTTCTTCAGTACGTGGCGGCTGCTCTACCCACCCTCATACCGGAATCCGCCACACAGTCAATGGCTCAAACTTACAGCCACTGATAATCATTATACTTTCACTCTCATTCCAAAGTATACACATGAATGTTGACAAAGGAACTTTATTTATGTATTTTTGAAATTTAAAGAAAAAATTGATTGGAGATCTGGAAAAAAAAATCTTAAAACACAGAGTTTTCCAGAAAACTGTAGCTGCTCCCTAAATCGTACCTACCATATGTAAATCAACCATGAAACAAGCCACTATCCAACAATTTGAGCCCAGATTAAATGCTGAAGGAACAGGATGGATGTTGTGCCAATGATGGACTTCTGAAGTGATATTTTGGAAAAAAACACAAGTGAGTATCCTCAGCTATATACCCTGAACTGGACCTTGGCAGTAGGAATCAAAGCGTGTTGTCACAAAGCATTAACATATTTAACTTGTAAATGAGTACGTACTTCATATATGACATAACATTTAGAAGTAGTATACTTTCATAATCACTAGATCAAACACTCATCTCATTTTGCATACTTATATTAATTTTGTAGTGAGAACACTGCTCTTCTGGGGTTGTCAGGCAGACACATGTTACCTGCAGCTGTAATAGCTGTAACGTTAGAAAGTTGACCTCTTGAGCTCATGCCTTCTGTGCATCTGAAATGTGGCCAGCTGTGACCTTCCAGTGCCATCCTTTCTCCTCAGAAGTCCCACTTGTCTGATTCTGAGTTAGAAACACTTTTACATTCCATATATAAAAGAGATCATGCGGTCTTTGTTTCTTGACTTCTGATTTAGTTCATGTAATACATATCCTCCAAGTCTGTCTTTGTGATCACAAACAACAGGATTTCCTTCTTTTGAGGATAAGTAGGATTCCATGGTGTGTGTGTGTGTGTGTGTGTGTGTGTGTGTGTGTGTGTGTGCGTGTGTGCGTGTGCGCTCTACATTTTCCTTTTTTTTTTTTTTTTTTTTTTGAGACAGGGTCTCGCTTTGTAGTTCAGGCTGGCTCTGAGCTCACTATGTAGCCCAAGCAAGCCTCGAACTCAGCAATCCTCCTGCCTCTGCCTCCCGAGTGCTCGGATTACAGGCTTGAGCCACCAAGCCCGGCTACATTTTCCTTCTTTACTTCCATTTTTTTCTCTTAACCATGTATGGATTCTCAGATCAACTCCATATATCAACTACTGTAAACAGTACTGCAGAGAATGTTGGAATGGAGATATATGCTCAGCGTTTTCACTTTATTTTCCCTGAACATAAAAGTGATGCAAATCAGAAAAGGCATTTTGAAGCTACTTGCCTTTTTTCACAGTTCCTTCTTCCACACCTATCCAATCTGTCCTTGACTCCAAAGTGGTCACCTTCAGCATCAGCTTTAGTGGTGTATTACTGATATTGGAGACCAATCTGGTCTCCAGGTGGTCATGTAGATAGACTGTTAGAATCTTGTAGAAGATCACGTCACTCCCATACACAAAACCTTCTACACTACTGTAACAAAGTCTCTCTTCTTAATTCAGTTAGGCAAGGCTTCCTACAATTCTGTTTCCAACATAAACTCATTCCTGTTGACCACATTAAACACTTGATGTTTCTAAATATGTTATCTCCCTACCCAAAGTTAAATCCTTAATTGAACCTTGTTTCACAGACAAGTTCTTCCTCCTCACCTCACAGCTTCTTTCCATCACTAAAAGCTCTACTCAAGCATACAGCCATCCATCCAAAAGGGAAAACCCACAGAATTCTACCCAATGTCTATTTCCTGTGTTTTCTTTCTTTTTTCATACTACTTGTCACTAATTTAAATTGGCTGAATATGCATCCTAATGCAAATGGACCTTGTAGGGTTTACAACTCATGCCTTAAAAATATTAAAATACTTTGGAACATGCTTTTAACTGCTCATTGTTAAAACTATTTTCTCAGTGATATTTCATACCAGCCCAAACAAAATATAGAATAAAATAAATTTCCAGAACTTTTCTACTTTTAGTAATAGTAATATGAACTAATTTTACAATCTTTACTATTTTTAAGTTAATATTTTAATGTTTTCTCCATACATTTACTAGTATGCATAATCTAACCAATTATAAGAGTATTGACATTGTTTCAATAGATAATCCATACTAAATGTAACAACAGGCTTAAAAGATACCTTGCACGTGGTCATTTGGGAATAGTAGGAGAAAAATTTAAAAACACTTAATAAATAGTGACAAATAAAAATACTAAGGTGCCACATATTAATATAAAATTTTGAAAATACTGTGATTGTGCAGATCTATGATTAGGTGTACTGGAACTCTTAATTGCAGACTTAAATGAATTTAAATATTATAAGAGCGAGCTCAATTTATAATTCAGATTTGAATTAGAATAAAAATATTTACATAAAATATATCAGCTAATTATATATGAACTTACACACATATATATTATATATATATGGCCTCTTTGTCTCTTTTTCTTTTGAGATATCTACAAACTGCATGTTTTTTCATTTGAAGGTGTTATATAGGTACTTTATTTGGTCTTTTCATTTTTCTCACTTTCCACAATAGTCCAATTTTCCCATGACTTTCTTTTGGATTACTAATTCTTCTTCATGATCCAGTCTCCTTTGCAGTTCCACTCTACTGAAATTTTTTTACTCTGTTGAATATTTTTCAACTCCGAAATTTCTATCTCTTTTTTTAATCTTAACTTTGTCCATCATGCCCATCCATATCTTCCCGGCTTTTGTTTATCTGTTGATAGGTGGTCGATTACATACCAGTGAGACTCTTCAGTGTGTTTATTTGCAATTATTTACCAAGTAAAACAGATCTACCCTTGTTTGGTGTGCTTCAGGGACGTCTGATTTTTTGTTGAGATCATATAGATTTGTGTGTGCATCTACCCATGAAAGAACTTATACCTTTTTCCATCTCTACAGACTTCTTCGTCAAGTAAAATGCCTTGCTCTTTGGGCTCCTGTGTTAGGAATATTGACCAAAGGATTTCAGTAAGCACATTTGAGTCTGGGTTGTATGGATCTGCGTTCCATGGCTGCTGCTATGTTGATAGCACATTCTGTTGTTGAATGGCCCGTAACCAACCCTTAAGCAGATTGGGTAATGGTTCCCAGGTGAACTGAATTGCCTCAGAACATCTATGAGAGTGAATTGAAGGAAAGATTTCTTCCTAGGCTCTAGATGGGCATGTTTTTTCAGTGGATTTAAATTTTTTCTGAGAAAGGGATCTGGTGTGCAAGCCATTTCAGTATCCACAGCCAAGACAAGATCTTCCGTCCTGTCATGTGTGTGTTTCTCTCTACTCATGTCCCATTAGTGATGGTGCTGGTGGAAGGGCCAAAGCCCACAGGGAACGAATCCAACTTACAGAGGAATGGAGCCCTGTTAAGCCTGTGTCTGAGACAATACTTATTGAAGCTACTGACTGGCTATGTGTTCACCTTCTCAGAAGAATTCTCCATCTTAGCTACTGTAGGTTTTCACAGTCTTCTACTTAGCCCATAAAAGCCATTGAAGGCACTATGTTTCATGACTGGCTACCAAATAGTTTTTGCTATTAAAGGTTAAGAGTAGGGAACCAGAGTTTGCTGTCTTTCTGACATTACCAGAAAATATACTCAGCCTCCCTAGTATTTTGTTATCAGTTTCCCTTGGCAAGATTGTCAAGGAACCCTTCATAGATATGATATATCACTGTAGCAGTCCCAGCACTTGATTAGCATTCAAGAATTTGACAAATGACTGAGTGAATTAATGCATATTGATGAATTAATTGATACTTCTAATCTTCCACAGATTATGAAACTGATGAGTACATTTCAGTTTTAATTGAGGCATTGGAAGATATTTGGACCTGTTGCTTTTAAAGATCTTTTGTGCTTTTACAGATATTTTATGGCAAAATATTGCTTTTGTTCAATAAGAAGTCACTTCAATAATCACCAAATATAATTTTAAATTGAACTTCAGCATTATATTAAAGATTCAGGAGTTCAGTTATTTAAATATAATCATTAGTTCCTTGAATGTTTTTGATGTCTAAAATGTTCACACACATATAAATTCTTAATTTAAAACCAACTGACTCAATTAGGTTTTACAGATATATTTTCATACTGGAAAAATATAATGAAGTACAGTCCTTTGTTTCACTTGTAGATCTAAATGTAGAAAATAGCATATCGGATTTATACCTCTAGTGTAAGTCTTTGCATTGGTGAGTTTTCTATAAATTCTCAAATATTCAATGTTAGCTACTTGTCTAATTTTTCACTCTTTAACCCAGTTTGCCATAAGCTGATGCCTTCTTTACCCTTTTCAGCTGGAATTCTTGACTATTATACCAATATCTTCTGAACTGCCTCGGTCCACCCTCTCATAGTAAAAGGTGGGGAGTACTATGACCGAAACCCAGGCCAAGGCAACTCATCTTCTGCTTTTTCCCTACCCTCTTCATCAATCCATTTTCTCGCTGTTTACTGGGTCTTAAAACAGCTCAGTTTCCACTTCTAACAACGTGAAAACGAATGGTTTGTTTAGGTCATGCTTGTCTGAATCCTTGATGAAATTTCTTTGCTATGCTGTCGACTTACCGGAATGGCAGTGATCGCAGTGTTTCAAATGAAGCACCAAAATGTAATATCCTGAAATTTAAATATTTCATTGTGTTGATTCAAGTCTCTGTTGATGTTGTCGTTGCTGTTCTGACATTTCTCCTATTTTTGGAGCTTTGCTTTTTCAAATTGAATACAGGTGTCTATTACATTATGCAGTAATAGTTTTGTGTTGTAATGAAAAAACAATTCTTTAGCCTGGTAACTTTATGGCTATTTCTACAGTTTAACATTTGTATAGGCAAATAGGATAAAGAAGGCTTTGCCTGGGTCAGGTTAGTGTAATAAATCGATCCCTTTTACCCTTTTACCAGTACAAAAGGGAAAACAGAAAAATAAGAAATAGTCATTATGTATCTTTGGTGCTTTTTGCCTCACACTTCTACACTTGATCATAGCCAAAAGGCCAAGAAGCGATGCCTCACACTTCTAGTATTGGTCCTTTGTAATATTTGTATACATTTTCATATTCCACCCAACGGAGGCCACATGATCAGTATCTTATCGGGGCTATGAGTTGCTAATGAAGTGCAAATAGTCCACCAGTATTGACCCCTCCTGAGCGTAACCGTCCTGGGCTTCAAATTCCTTAGATTGCTTTTGTGATATCAGCCTATCACCTTGATGATGGCTGTAAATAAGTCCTTTGATCTGTTTGAGTTCTTTATATATTGTCGATAATAGCCCTTTGTCTGATACACAGCTAGTAAAGATTTTTTCCCATGTTGTTGGTTGTCTTCTAGCAGTGCCAGAGACTTCTTTGGCTGTGCAGAAGCTTTTCAGTAGGATGAGATCCCATTTGTTGATTCTTTCTGCTACTTCTTGTGCTAGGGAGGTTTTATTCATAAAGTCTCTGCCTAAGCCAATGTCTCCAAGAGTTTTACCAAGCCTGTTTACCAGCAGGCTTATTGTTTCTGTTTTAATGTTTAAG
>PVIC010027477.1:0-14123 GCA_004025085.1 Thryonomys swinderianus
TGTGTATATATTATACATACATATGTATATATTATACATGTATGTATATATACATATATATGTTGTATGTAAGGGGGAGCACTGAAGGGAGTGTAGGACAATGAGAAAAAATAAGTTTCAAGATATATTATGTGGGCTGGAGATTTAGCTCAGTGGTTCTGGCACCTGCCTCACAAGCTCAAGGTCCTGAGTTTGATCCCTGGTAACCACATACAATGCTGGGCACGGTGACTCATGCCCACCAGCAATCAGTACCACATACCACAGTGCCAGGCATGGTGGCTCACACCTGTAATCCCAGCACTTGGGAGGCAGAGGCAGGATGATTGCTGAGTTTGAGACTTACCTGGGCTACATAGTGAGCTCAGGGCCAGCCTGAACTACAAAGCAAGATCCTGTCTCAAAAAAAAAAAAAGATGTAGGGCCGGAGAGCTAGCTCAGTGGTTCTGGCACCTGCCTCGCAAACTCAAGGTCCTGAGTTCGATCCCCGGTAACCACATATAATGCTGGGCGTGGAGACACGCCCACCAACAATCAACACGGCATACCACAATGCCGGAAGTGGTGGCTCACGCCTGTAATCCCAGCACTCGGGAGGCAGAGACAGGAGGATTGCTGAGTTCGCGGCGGCTTGCCTGGGCACCATAGTGAGCTCAGGGCCAGCCTGAACTACAAAGCGAGACCCTGTCTCAAAAGCAAAAAAAAAAAAAGATGTATAGGTTAAAATGTACCAAAAGACTCAATTTATAAAAAAAAAATTGCACAAGTTATGATGAGATGTGTCCATGTCTCACAGATTCATATACATCATTTATAGATTTTATAAAAAGGACAAACCCACCTATCCTTCATTTCCTTCCTAATACAGTATAGATGTAAAAGTTGCTAAGAAAAAGGAGATACATGCTATAGGAAGGATAAAGTAGGACCAATGTTACCCTCAGCTTCCCACTCTGCTGAATGAAGTTACTATTTAGTTACATAATTCTTTTTTTTTTTTAACAAAACTCAAAATGAATTTTAAAAGATGAAATTCTCAGCCAGATGTGGTAGTATATACCTGTAACCCTGGTACTTTGAAAGGCTAAAATAGGAGGATCACAAATTGTTGCCTATCCCAGGTAACTTAGTGACTAAGTAAGACTCTATCTCAGAAAAATAATATAAGGATGGGATGCATCTCAAGGCCAAAGCCTTGGGTACTTAAGAGTCAATGTGCAGTACAACAAAATAAAACCAATGAAACTATAAGCAAAAACAACCCAAATTCTTCCAAACTGTAACAGGGCTTTATATCCCTTTGTAAGTATCTTATACTAAACTAACTCTGGTTATTTTGTTGCCATAAGTGATATACCTAACAAATAACAACAAATAAATTACACTTTCTCTGTGCCAGACATTGTCCTATGAGATTTATATATATGGCTTACACCATCCTCACAACATTCTTCTAACTCTGAGTTGTCTTCTGACAGGAGAGATCTGGCTCCACCCCTGGGGTTACTCCTGGCCAGTAGATGCTGAAAGTAGAATCTCTCTTAGAACTGGACCCTTACTGCTTCCTACTAGCCTATTAGCAATGAGAGTGGAGAACAATCAACCTGACAGCAAGATGTGGCAGTGAGGCCCAGGTGTGAGGAAGGGTGAGTGACCCAGCTTTAGGGTTTGGTGGGGCCAGTGGCACACCTCCAAAGTGCAAGAAAAGCAGAGAAATCCCCTGCAGACTAGACTTCCAGAAGAGAACAGCTGTCATGTTCTCATCTTTAAGTGCCGTTAACACTGGAGGCAGATGAGCTCATTTTCCTCAAAAAATACAGAGCTTCTGTATTAGCCAAAGAGATGGCTGCTCTCCAGTTCCTTGACAAACTGGCTAGGTAGAAGATGTAATTTTGGAGGAATATTCTTTTTCCTCACTCCATAGGTGAGGTAGTCCACATGTGTTCTGTAAGCAATATTAGAAATCAGGAAGACTACAACTTAAGTTTTGGGAATAATTTTGTTCTTTGGGATTTTGGGAGAAAACATTATCTCACAGTTTATTTTCTGGTCAGGGTAAAGTTTGAGGAGTCTCTAGAAAAGCAAAAAATTAGGAGCAAACAAATTTTCCACAGCTGTCAAATTAGACATTCAGAATTGTAATTCCACATGTGTCTAAGGCTACATAAATAATTACCAGCTTTCTAGTGAGGTGTGGAAACTAGAAAAGGCAGCAACATACATTTACTTCAGTGTTTGCTTTCAGATGGAAATAGTTACCAGGGTTGATTATTCCTGGAATTTTAAAGCAAACACCTGGAATTTTAAAGCATATTTAAACTAATGCTGTTTGGAAAATACAAAATGACATAAAACAGGCATATTATCATGGAGAAGGAAGAGAAAATATATGCAAGAATGTAAGGCTAGCTAACATAAGGATGTTCTAGGCAAATGCCTTCTGTGTTGGACTTCTAAAAAAATATTCGATTTCTCACAAGTTAGGGGTATTTTGAAGTTCAATGAAAGAACAGATGGGTTAGCATCTTTCTGGATTGTCCCAGTCTTTAGAAGTTTTAGCCCACCTTTTGGTATACATTCTGTGTACAGCTAACTTCTCCACAGTCTTATAATACACTGTATTTCAGCTAGTTTGTTCTCCTGTCTAATGATATCTTGATGACTATCTCTGAAAGTTGATGTCACCTTGTTCTGTAAAATACTCAGTAGTCATCCAGATGTCTAATGGCAATGAAGACTCTAAATTATTAGAGAGTCTTAAACTAAAAGGCTGACTTGTATGAAAAGAAGGGACATTGAAGTAGGTATTTCTGAGTACCACTATGTTCCAGATGCTCTCCTTTACTTAGCAGAGAGTTAACTACTGGCAGAATGCCTTGGACATTTGATACAGTACATCTTATAATAACTGTTTTAGGGGAACTCTAAATTTAACAAGCAAATGGACACTACCCTAGCTGTACAGGTTTACATGCTGACACACACAGGGGCAGCTCTAAGTGAAATAAGACAGAGCTGGACAAAAGGAGTAAATAGGGATAAAACATTCAGATGTTTTTTAACATAAAGAACAGTCTATACTTAGTAAATGTTCAGGCTATCAGCTCTTCCTGGAGAAGCAACTGGTCAGCCCATATGACTAGCTAAACTAGGAAAGGTCTGGACTGTCTTTTTGTGGTTTGTTTTGAATATTCAACTACTAGATTAACAACTATTGGTTATCACAATGACACACATTTATTTGGTTTTAAGTCCTACAGAAGCTACAGAAGTCAGATTTAGTTGAAATCATATACTCTAACAACTATTTATGCTCTAGTCATAAATGTCCTAAATTCCCTTTCTGTTCTAAAAGTCTATGATTTCAGGTTTTCCTAGGCCCCAGCAGTGTGACAAATCTCTGAGAGGCCAAATTCCAGTCACTGACAAAGAAAAGTCTCATGGAATTGAACCTATGAGCACAAGCATAACATTCCAAGCTACAGTGATGGGTGCCTAATAACTCAGAAATCAGATCTTTACCCTAGATGATATGCCATGGTATGAAAGGTCCATAAGGCTAATTTAATGAGGCAGACACGGCCACAGATGGTAAAATCTGTGACTTACCTAGGAAGCCAGCTGCAAGAGTTAGTTAAAGGGCCAATTTACCTTGGCAATCAACTACTATAGGTTAGACAAGTAACATTTAGTAATATGCCTATACTTTGACCCAGCTAACAATAGGTAGTCAGTGTACAAAACTGGGTCAGCTGAAAGGAACAAAACAATCTCTCACTTCCCACTCTGAGGACCAGCTGCAGGAGTGACGGCTATTGCCCTTCCTAGGGTATGCCACTCACTCTGGGCCTTTATTGACTGGGATGCGGCTGCAACAGAGGAAACAGCCATCGACGCCATGAGTGAGAATCACAGCAGCTCAAGACACAACAAACTCCTGCTTGTCTGAGGATGAATTCCGTAAGTTACAAGATGGTTCAGAGGTAGGGAGGGAGGACAAGTTAACAGTGTGACAGCCTCATTAATTCCCAAGGGCAAACATGGGAGACGACTGCCTGCTTGGGCACTGAAGAAAACACAGATGGGCTAATTGGTTTCCCTAACTCACCACATCCAGCACCCTTCTGCAATCTATTTCCTTTTCCATATCCTACAGTATATTTGACATTTTTTTCCTTCTTTCCCCAGACCCCACCACCAATAACACCCTCTTCTTCACTCTGAGCAGATAATCTTGCATTTGACTTGAAAAGCCAAGCTAACAAAAGAGAACCTCCTCACTTTGATCATGAACATTTGCTTCCACTTCCAAGTCTACATTCAACCTAGTCTCCATCCCCTCTACTTCCATCCTATTCCAAGGGATAAACTGTCTCTTCCCATACCCCCACTCAATATTCTCTATTTGTGCACTGGATCTCATTTCCAACCTCCTTAAATATGTGACTCTTACTGTGACCCTTTCTCTATTCAAAAACCAAAACAAAACAAATTTACCAACATTAACCACTTTCAAATACACAGCTTGGTTGTGTTCAGTATGATCATGCTGTGAAACAGATCTCTATAACTTTTGCATCTTGCAAATATGAAACACTGACACTAAGCAAAATTTCTTCCTTCACTCTCTGGTGGCTACCAATCTACTTTGTTTTTGTGAATGTGGCTATTCTAGGTACCACATATAAGTAGAATTATACTTTTTTTGTCATCAGCTTATTTCATTTAAATATAATGTTTTCAAGGTCCACTCAAGTTGTAGCATGTGTGAAGATTTATTTCCTTTTTAAAGGCTGAATAATATTTCACTCTATGCATGTATCACATTCTGTTTATACATGCACAGATATCTCAAACTACTGAATTCCATCTCTAGTTACTATTAAAGCGCTGCTATGAACATAAATGTGCAAATCTGCTTTTAACTGTCTTGGGGATAAACTGTCGGGAACTGTGGATGATTTACAATTTACTTGGACTTAGTTTGCCCTGCCCTGTGGGATCAACTTACTGAGATTATTGTAGACTTCTGCCCCACATTGAGGGATCTTAAACTACAAGGATTACTGCACAAAGATTACTGGCCTTAAGACTTACTTACTGGGACTTACTGGGATTTAAGGATGTCTGCCCTGCCCTAGGGCATCTTCAACTACAGGGGTTATTGAGGATATCTGCCCTGTCTTATGCATACTAGGATTTTGGATGTGAAGACTTGGGACTGCCCTGTTTTATGCATGCTAAGATTATGGGTGTTGAAAACTTGGTGCCAGATAAAAGTGAGGTGAGCTGGGGATTGGCTTTTTTGCTTGTGTAGTATTTGGCCTTCTGCTGCTGCTGCTCAGAGTAGCAAGATTCAAGCTGGGCTTAGCTTTTCCCTCAGGTTCCGATTTGGTTGCTTGTGGTTTGTTAACCCTTTTGCTGTGGGACTCATGGGGGACTGGAGTCTGCCATGAGGGTTCTGGTTGGGTCCTCTTCCCCAGTCTCCCACAGTAAACCTATAAGTGGGATTGTTTCATCAAATGGCAGTTGTATTTTTAATTTGTTTTTAGGTATTTCATTTCTCTGCAGTGCTGAAAATCAAACCCAGGGCTTTCTGTATGGTAGGTTAGAACTCTACCACTGATCCATACCCCCAGCTCTGTATTTTCAACATTTTGAGGCATCTCCATAGTATATTTCAGAGCAGTTATACCATTTTACACTCCCAGCAAGAGTCCATAAGTATTCCAATTTGTTCACATCCTTGCCCAACAGTTACCATTATCTGTTTCTTTTTTCTTTTTTTTGAGACAGGGTCTCGGCTTTGTAGTTCAGGCTGGACCTGAGATCACTATGTAGCCCAGGCAAGCCTCAAACTCACAGCAATCCTCCTGCACCTCCTGAGTGCTGGGATTATAGGCATGAGCCACCAAGTCTGGCCTTGTGGTATGTGGTGTTGATTGTTGGTGGGCGTGTCTCCACACCCAGCATTATATGTGGTTACTGGGGATCAAACTCAGGACCTTGAGCTTGCAAGGCAGGCACCAGAACCACTGAGCTAACCCTCCAGCCCCAGGGTCCCTAATCTTTATAGAAACAATCTTTACAGAAACTCATCTTGACTGTGAGGCAAAGGCTGCTTATAACATATCCATGGTGAAATACAATGGCCAATTTCTGTATTAATGTTACTTGTCTTCTCTGTAGTACTCAACAGTGTACTACTTCTTTCTTCAAACAAATCCTTTATTCAGTCCTTGGGATGTTTTCTTGGTCACCCTTCTATTTCACTATCACTTCAACTTTTTTTGTTCAATTCTTTTCACCCCTGTGATTTCTAAATTGTAGAGATCCCAATGGCTTGGTCCTCTGTATGCTTTTCCCAGGGTAACCTTATCCAGTTTTGTGGCTTTCAAAACCATCTATATGCTGACACTCCTTAAGTTAAGATCTCCACTGCCAACATCTCCCCAAGCTATATTTAAAAGTCACCATCATTTCCCCCTCGACCTCAAATTTAAGGTGTCCTAAAGTGGTCTTCTAAATTCTTTTAGAACATGCTCTTCCTAACTATCTTCCCATTTCAGTAATGGCAACTGCACAGGACTAGTGTATTAGGCTAAAATCTTTGAGATAATCCTTGATTATTACATTCCTTTCATCGAAACACCAGTTTTACTCTTGCTCCACATAGTTCTGAACCATATAGTAAGCAATCTCATCTTTTTCAAATAAAAGTTTGGCCATCTCATATCATTTTACTCAGATTAAAGTCCAAAGTACTCACTATGGCAGACAAGCTGTATGATTTGACTGTTTTGTCACCAACCTTAGCTTCATCTACACTACTTGTTCACTTTCCTCTGGACAACCAGCTTACTTTGTTTTGGAACATGCCAAATGTACTCATAAATTTTAGGAATATCTGAATATTTCCCCTTGTACCAGAATACTCCTTCTGCAAAAAAATGGTATGGCTTGCTTGCTTACTCACTTCTTTTCTGCTCTTCTCTGCTCAAAAAATTACCTTAGGAGAGGTCAATGATAGCACTATGACCCATGCTCACCAGTTATCTTCTATCACTTCTGCTTTGCCACCCTGACATTTTTCACACTTTGTTCCCTCACAGACTGTAGATTATAGGGTTTTCACTTTACTTGTTATATTTCTAGCACTTAAACAATACCTATCATATAACTGATGCTCAAACACTCTAGGAATGAATGAAAGAACTAAACAAGTAATGACTTCCTACAGAGTCGGGAGGGTCAGAGAGACTGAATGGTAGCCATGTCTGGCAGTGGCTGTCCACACAGATCATCATTGGCTGCTTGACTTATAAAAGGAAATTCTGTCCTTTCACTTTCTATCACAAAAAAGGCTGGAACTATCTCCCTTTACATTTTTTATGTACAAGCCAATTTTAAAAGCTTAGTTAAAAGCTCATAAAGACTTGCAATGAATTGCAGATGGTCCTGCCTATTAAGGAAACACACTGCTAAAATGAAAGAAAAGCAAGAAAATGGCAAAATTATACAACATACACATATCTCTCCAGGCATGTCAACCCAACAGAAACTGAACTTCAAGAAAGAAAAGGAGTATTACTTATATTTAAGGAGTATTATATTTAAGGAGTAAGAAGGAACTTTATCAAAGAAAATGCCTCAATGAAGGCTCCAAGTGATAAAGAGAAACAGAAACAATAGTTGAAGATAAGGAAAGCTCAGTGATTGCTCCTGCCTGCATATCTCAAGGTTAAGAGCCAGCAAATATTTTAAGGGCCAGATAGTAAATATTTCAGGTTTGTGGGCAATAGGTTCTTTGTGATAACCATTCAACTCTACTGCTGTAGTATAACAGTAGTCAAAGGCAGTAAGTACATATAAGGGCATGGGCATGTTTCAGTAAAAGTTTATCTGTAAAAACAAGCAACAAGCTGGACTTAGCTTGCAGGATATAGTGTGAGTCCCTGGTAGAGGTGATCAGATGCTTTTGCTCCTACAAGAACTCTTCCCTTTTCCTCTCAGGAGCCTTTTTCTATAAGTCAAGTGATCACAGAATCAAAACAAGATGGCTGGCCGGGCGTGGTGGCTCACGCCTGTAATCCCAGCACTTGGGAGGCAGAGACAGGAGGATTGCTGAGTTTGAGGCTTGCCTGGGCTACATAGTGAGCTCAGAGCCAGCCTGAACTACAAAGTGAGACCCTGTCTCAAAAAAACAAACAAAACAAACAAAACAGCAAGATGGCTATGTTGCTTTTTACAAAGGGCCTATATACAAGTAAAGTCTTATAACAGCTGAGAATGTCCAAGAAAAACATAAATCAAATACCAAGCAAAGGAGTCTGTGAAAGGGTGGGAGAAAAATTAATAATGGTATTATGACAAATTAAAAGTCTTATTTTCTTTGGACAGGAAAGCATGAAATACAGAAAATGCCAAGTATCTACCAGAAAAGTAGACAATGACAAAAGTGGTTCGCCGGGCGTGGTGGCTCACGCCTATAATCCCAGCACTCGGGAGGCAGAGACAGGAGGATTGCTGAGTTTGAGGCTTGCCTGGGCTACATAGTGAGCTCAGGGCCAGCCTGAACTACAAAGCGAGACCCTGTCTCCAAAAAAAAAGTGGTTAACAGAGAAAACATCAGATAGTGAATAAATGCTACAAACATAAAAATAAGGGTATGCAGAGATTCAAAAGACACTTGTCATCTACCCTTTAAAAGACAGTGGCTTTAGCCCAGGGTGTGGCTCAGTGGCACAGTGCCTGCCTGGCAAGCATGAGATCCGGGATTTCTGGGGCCAAAAACAAGAGTGGTTTTCAATGTTTTGGGTCACAAGTGGTAGTAAGAAGTACGTTTTATAGCATGACATAATAAAAACAAAATTCTTTTACTGTAAGCAATGTATATGCATAAACTCTTTTCTAGACTATTAAAAATGGAGGTTATAAAGAGCTAAACTGGTATGTAATCTACCATGAGGTCGTGTTAAAAATCACTGCCTCAAACTAATATAAAGAAGGATCTGGGGAAGTTAGAAGATAATGCTTCAAAGCATTATGGTCCACTAGCATGGAGTACTCTACTGTAATAAGAGAAGAAAAAGCACAGCTTCTAGGTAATACATGGTGTTTCACAACTTTTGCTTCAAAAACTGAGGTGGAAAAAAAATCAGTTAAACTGCAAAATGGTGAAATAATTAATTTAAGGTAGTAGAAACTTAACTGTACTTAGTTGCAGTAATTCAGGGATATGTACTGAGATCTGTGAGCCAAACAAAAATACAAGAATAACTGAGAAGTCAACAGAAGAGAATAAATGTGAATTAAAGGAAAATGACTCTTGAATCTTGGTAACAAAGGGAAGAATAGAGATTGAATAAGATCAGACATGAAGACATGTCTTCTTCCAATAAAAGGAAGGACTCGGGCTTCTGGGACAATGTTGAGCTAGCAAATAAACATTTTGGATTAAAAAAAAAATCACTCTCTGGGCCAAGAGAAGAACCTATTTGGATTTGAACACATGGAGCATAGATGAGGCTAGGAGACAAAAAGATGGCTATTGACATTCTAGGAAGACAGCACAAGAAATAGCTCCTTGTGATCATCTTAGTAGTTACCAGGCTGGTAAGAATATACGTCTCCCTCCATAGCAGATTCTATAGTCTATACACCTATCAGTATAAAAGGGCTAAACCTAAAGCCTAACTAATTTGTAGTAACTAATTATAAGTATTAAAAGCAGATTACTTAAAGTTTCAAAAGAAATTTAATTCCAAGACAAGGTAAAAGCATTAGCATCCTTTCAAGATTTAAAACCCCCAAAGGAAAATAAACTTGTGCACAAATAATAATCTATCATGAATGATCTTTCATCTTTACAATTTATCATGACCTTGACATTTCTCAAGCTTTCATTTGGACTAAGATATTATCTCAACAACTATATGGTCTCAAGAAAATGGGTTAATTTTTAAAATAACAAGATTGCTGAAGACACTTATCTGGTAACAAGAGTCCTGCTTCTTTAAAAAAGCCTAAAAAGTCAGGAACAGAGCATTCTTATCTGGCTGGGCAAAGTAGCACATACCTGTAATCCCAGAACTTAAAAGGCTGAGGCAGGAAAATTGCTGCTGAGTTCAAGGCCAGTTTGGGCTACACAGTGACTCTAAGGCCATCCTAAACTACATAGTGAGATTTTGTCTCAAAATATAAACAAACAAACAAACAAATAAAAGGAAGATTTTAAGTTATGAAGCAGACTCTAACAAGAACTTTCCCACACTTGATGAGGTTATACAGTTTGATGAGGTTATGAAGGTACTCTGAAGCAAGTACAATAGAAGTTGGAAATTTAATCCTTATTTTTTTAAGGAGAAAATAAATACACGTTTTTACCTCTCCCAGTGAGAAATAATGGCGTGGAATTTGAGAATCAGGGTAGATATTCTCTAGATACCAAGAGAAAGGTTTGCATTGTAGTTTGTGTCTCAGACCAAGCCTTGATGATATATCTCCATAATCTACCTTTGTAACACCTGTTGAAAGAAACAATTAACTCTGAATTATTAGTATTCTACTAAGTAGCACACAGTGATGTATATATGTTGATTTTAACAAAAGAGCTGGAAAGGAAGATACACCAAAGTGGTATCATTTACATATCTATATATCACCATCTATCTATCTATCTATCTATCTATCTATCTATCTATCTATCTATCTATCTATCTATCTATCATTGCACATTGTATATACTGTGCTCTGTATCTGTGGTATACTTTGAATCCACCTCCAAGGCAAAAAACAAAGAAAAGACATTAAAATGTCATTTAATACTTCAAAGAAAAATTTACATGAGAATGAAATACATACTAACACTATTACATCTAAATATATGTTAAGGACAAAACAAAAACAAAATCAAGATCTATTTTGTTTAATATGAAACAGAGCAATTGTTTCCAATCATATTTCTCTCACACAATTCACTGAACTGTGCATACTGCCACTAGACAGTTTTGTAGTAAAGGAAGATGAGGCTAGAACAATAACAGTGTAAAGCAGAAACATAACTAATCAAATACTAGTTCCCACAAATTCTGAGAAACAGAGCAAAGTTCCTTAAAGCATGTCATAGTGCTTTGCATTGGCCTTATGACATTAAATGAAAGCTTTGATGATGTCATCTGAGTCCTGCTTATAGAGAATGCTCATGACTCACTGCTAAAACAGTGATTTTTCTATGTTGGATAAAGAACCTAAAAAGTCCTAAAAACCAAGAAAATAGCTGAAAATTAACAACATGAAACCTTATAGAAATAAAATGCCAAATATTGAGTTTAGGTTTAAAAACAAACAAACATAAAGAACATGGGCAGCACCTGGGCTAGAAAAACCAAACTAGATTATCTGCTCAGAACATGCTGGGCATTCTGCCATGTACTTTCTGTACTGAGCTTTCAGTACGTCTTACAATGACCTTATGAGGTGTTTATTTCTGATCAAACCTTTGCTTCTACTCTTCCTGCCTCTCCTCACAACGCGTTAGGTTCAGGGTTAAGAAAGGTACAGCCTTGCATTTCTAATGCAAAATAAACTAACCAGGAGAAATTATATAGAAGAAATTCTTGAATTCATCCATCCACACTTCTGCAAGTCGTCTGTTGTTTTTATTGATGATCTGTCCTGTGCCTCCTGGAAAGGTATAAGGTGTTGCTTTCCGAAACACGTGTCCAACATGTGAGCATGTAACAATTTCCAAAGTTCCTCCACATTGCCAGATCTGAAAACAACAGCAGAGAAGGCTACACACAACACTGCTTTCCAGGAAAAGTTCATCTCAGTCTTCCTATGGCATTTTCTTTTCAACTGAATATAATAGGCTTTTATTTAAACTTAAATGGAAAACCTGTAGTTAACTCGCAAAAATTTCCAAAATACCTTCCCATTACCAAATCTGAAAACAACAAAAAAAGACTATATTAGATATTGTCAGTTTAAAACAAACACTGTTGATATCTACTAAGTTTCACAGTGGGAATTTCAAAGACTCCAAGGCATACAGTAGGGCCCCTAGAATATTTGATTACAGAGCTGAGTACCTCCTCAGGACAAATGTTGCTCTAATTTTTCCTTTTGATCAAAATGAAAGTAGATTAAATGCAGAAAACATAGGTTGAAGGCTAAACATAGAAAAGATATGAATAACAGAGCAGTATTCTAAATGCAGGCTATGACTCATAAGAGGATCATAAATTCAAACTGAATTGTGACCATCTTTTGTTAACAAGAACATCTCCAGAAATGTTCAATTTTAGTGTGTACATATGTATGATATATAATGTTTTTCGTAATGTGGCTCATGGCTTTAAAAAAATATGACCATGGAGTACTCAGCCAGATATTTTTCTGCCCCGTCTCCAAACCTGTCACAGGTTGTACATTAAACAAAATCTAGAAGTCTAAACCAGATCTATCATAACTTCTTCTGTACGAGATACAGTATATTTTCTTGTTACTAGAACAAAAAGTAAAAAGGTACACAAGAAAAATCATGTACGTCCTTACATCCTTAACATAGTCTTTCTCCTTTCAAAATATACTTTTTCCTCTTCAACTGAAAATCTCATACCTATTTGCAATTAAAAGTGCATTTTGAAAAAAGTTTTGAATTTGTTAATATTTTGTGTGCCTACCTTCAAGTTTACCTAGGATCGTAAAGTGTTAGAAGTAGACAAAATTCACTGCTAATAAGCTTACTGATTTAGATGATGATTCACTTCAGTACAGTTTTTACCAGAAGAAGGTATGGATTAGAAACTGATTAGTTAAGAATACACAGTGTCATGGAGATTTAGCTCAGTGGTTCTGGTGCCTGCCTCGCAAGCTCAAGGTCCTGAGTTCGATCCGGTAACCACATATAATGGTGGGCATGGTGACTCACGACCACCAGCCATCAATACCACATACCACAGTGCCGGGCATGGTGGCTCATGCCTGTAATCCCAGCACTCGGGAGGCAGAGACAGGAGGATTGCTGAGTTCGAGGCCTGCCTGGGCTCCATAGTGAGAACAGGGCCAGCCTGAACTACAAAGCAAGACCCTGTCTCAAAAAAAAAAAAAGAATACACAGTGTCATTTGTAAAGCCAAGCATGGGGTAGTACATGCTTATAATTACACCACTCTGGAAGGCTGAAGCAGGAGGATCACAAGTTTGAGCAGACAAGGCAATTTACCAGTACCCCATGTCAAAAGAGCTAGTGATGCAGCTCTATATCAAGGCCTTGGGTTCAATACCACAAAAAAAGAGGGAAAAAAAGGTTGATTTTAGTGAACATGAAATGCAAAGGTTTTTATATATGTTCAAGTGAGTTGAATTAATTCAGAGCCATTTCAGAATTATTTTGTTTTTAAAATTAACAAATATAAAGCTGATAAAATGACCAGCTTTATATGAAACACTTTTCACATCAAATGAAAAGCATATCATGGGATGTAAAATTATCTTTTTGGTAGTTAAGTTACAGAGTAGTTTTATTTGCTTTTTGAGCTTGAATTACCTACTTGAAAATAAAGAAATTAAAACAAGTAGGAAGGATTTGGCTCAGTGATTCTGGCGTCTGTCTCACAAGCACAAAGTCCCGAGTTCGATCTGTAACACATACCACAATGCCAGGTGTGCTGGCTCATGCTTGTAATCCCAGCACTTGAGAGGCAGAGGCAGGAGGATTGCTCTGAGTTCAAGGTTAGCCTGGGCTACATAGTGAGCTCTGGGTTGGCCTGAACTACAAAGTTAGACTCTGTCTCAAATAATTGAAACAAAACAAAACAAAACAAAACAAAGCCAAGTAGGAAATCTTGTATAAATTGTATAGCTATACTATTAAGATAACTTGACTGTTTAAGCAATTTATAATATATGGGGGAAGTACATATATATTCATATATACATAGTATATAGGAATCCTTAATAGCATCACCAAATTTTCTATGGAGTCAGATTAAATTCATATTAAGTTTTAATTTTAATTTTCTAAGAGACAACATGAATAATTAAAGCATATCTATGGTTGAGGTTAAATAAGATTTACTTTTTTTCAAAGGGAACTTACCCTAAAGGAAATTTCTAGAT